>HG718657.1:0-21892 GCA_000499725.1 Eimeria brunetti
TTATGTTAGTCAATATGTGCAACATCAGGTGCATGGAAGTGGCAAAAAAACACGGAGACGTGAGACACATATACTCGCCTCTTCGGTCTGGAATGCAGTTGCAGACCCACAACGGAGTACACCGTTCGCAAACGAAAGTATTCAAATACAATTGAGATAAACGCCGGCGGTGATTTGGTCTAGTTCCATGTGGCTAACGTACGCCCTACATGAAAAAACGTCGCCAGCAGCACCCTATATTCCTGCACGACTAGCTCGCCGATGCACGTAACCAGTGCACGCCTATTCCAGGTGCCTCCACCCCACCTGCCAAACGTCTGGTCATGGGACATTTGGCCCAATGCACTCCACCTTCTTCTGCGGCATACGGGACACCCACTCCAGTTTAACGTTCTTTCGTGCGCAACCTAGCCTTACACAAAAATCGCCCGATGCCATCTCATACCAAGTGCACCAACAAGACCAGCCGGTCACACCACACCAAACAACGCTTTCACTAGGGCGGCAAATGCATTCTCACTTCCTGACGCCACATTACAACAATAAAGAGTAGGGCAACTCTGTAAACCTTCCACAAGCCACGTGAGCTGCGTGCTGTGTATGCATCGCTTGTGCCCCTATTTGGACTACTGCCACCACCCTACCGCACATTGAATCGTAAACGTCGTTGCCAGCGTTGTGGAGGTTTCAATGAATCTGGTTTAGTAATGGTAGGAAAAAGCAATGGCTCTGCTGCTTCACGATGGTTGATTCGCACGCAGGAAAGTGTGGTATTGTGTGACTGGTTGCAGCCCCATCAAGCAGTTTGTGTTCGATCACTTTAGACAACCCATTCCGAACAGCGTGGCTCTCTAGTTGGTTATTGTATAACTAAGACTAGCTTGCTACTTATTTTTCACCCTCGCAAACAACGCATTCCAGTGGATATATTTCCCACGGCGCATTGTCTTGTTCGGTGCCTCCGTAAAGACGCTCCCGAGTGTTACCGTTGTTAATAGCTTCCCACACTCGTCTGCCAGTGATACTGTGTCTGTACGGTTTAACATATGTACACACCATCTAGAAAAAGGCAGGCAACACACCCAGTTTGATGGAGCACCAATGTTCGACTTTCCCTGAGCGTCGCTCAAAATATGCATCTGCGCACAACAGTCAAGTTCTCACGTGAGACTATGAAGCGTCCGCATGAAGCTTCAAGACTATATGCTCTCATCGCGGATTTGACGCTTGTCTCGTTCGAGCACTCGCCTAGTGCACCAGCCAGTGTCCAGTGTTGAATGTGAACTGACTGATCCGTTGATCCACGGTGGAATTGAAGTCCAGCATAGCCCACGCATTAGCCCTGACTGTCCTGCCGATCTTTGAAAACGAATTGTCCCCTTCTGCACAAAAAAAACATTCGACCCACTTCCTTTAATGCAGCCGTACAAGCGGCAACCCAGCATATCTGACAAGCCGACGACAGCTTCCCTCATCAACGTTTGCGCTGCTTGCGTGGAAAATCACAGGCGCCTACTCACATTGATTTAGCCATACGTCCCTTTGGCCCAGTAGTAACCGTTATGTGCTTTGATTGCCTCCTGCACACCACATCATTAGGCATCGGTCGGTGTCTGGTGCCCTCACTTGTCTCAGGAAGAATCCGATCACCAGCGCTTGACACAACATAGAGCAGACCTTGCAGGATGGCTCAGTCCTGGGTATAGCTCTCGTTGTTTCTACCAACATGTCGTGCATGGGCACTAGCCTCTTACAGGGGATATGCCGCGATAGAGTACAGGAGTATTGATGTCGGGCGTTAAGGGACGTTGCTGTCAACGAGCACGGTGCAAACTATATACCGGCAAGACAATAACCAAATACAGCATAGCCGGTAACAGCAGAGATAGTATTCGGCCTTAGATCTTGCGGTAAGATTTGAGTCTAAGATAAAAAAGAGTACGCGCCCCACAGCTCCCGCTTATGCAACGCACTTGCACGAGTTCTGTCGTCACATGCTAATCCCCAAAACAAGCAGCGGCCACTAGGAATCAACATACGCTTTGTGCACCTGCAGAAACTTATTTCCGGTTTTGTTTCATTGGTGGAACCAGCAATGCATTCTTAGCCTGGGAGAGGCTCGCTGCTCTATCTGGATTATTTGCGTGGTTCACAATAGTTAACTACTCACTGTCTGTAGCAATGTGCTTCTCCAGTCACAGCAGCATTCCCGCCTGGTCGGTCCGCTGTTAATCAGGCGTACGACAAGTAGAAGGAATAAACGTAACCTCCCAATACCTCACAGAGTAAAACTTGACTTTACAAGGGCCCAACAAATCGGCTTCGAGTTTTCGCGAAATTTATGGGCAGTGGAACATTACACATATCACCCCTTTACGGGACAACAGAAAATGTCCATAACCTTATACGATTGAACATTCCGACGCCCTTCTTTTCACGTTGCATTAATTACTGCCTTCTGCGCGTGGTTATTCAGCCCAGAAATCATGTGCACGGGTTCTGTGCAATGGCGCTGCTAAGCAAAAATACGGTTTCAAAAGAGACTGCATTAGTGTTTCGCGGGCGCACTAGCTTTTGTTTTGCACAGATAATGACTCGGCAGTTACTAGATTTCCCAGCCTTCTTCAGAAAAAACAAAAAAAAGAAAGAGATATATCACTTTTCCTCCTGCAGCGCTCCTTGCCGACAGCAGAGGAATATTTACAGCGACTTGTAGTTGCCTTGAAGTCCCTAGGGTATTTGACCCAAGTGCAATTGACGGTTTGTTACCAGGTATAGATATGCATAGGTGTTCGCGTCGCACCCTCGAATCACACCAAACTGTCCCTAAACGTACTTCCTGAAACAACCCATATGGCGTCGAAGAAGCCTCCAAGATACGAATAACTACGACAAGATACGTATCTTGTCGTAGTTATTCGGATATGGAAAACACGAGAAGCCTGACCCTTAGAACGCACACGCTGAAGGGAAGGCCAGAATAACAAACAAATATTTGCACTTTCCTTGGCATGAATTCAGCTACCACCACTGCGTCTCTCCCAGCACTACAGACAACCGTTCGTAGCGGGCCAGACCAATCACGCTATTGCCTAAGAATAGCCGCTTTGAAGAGCATGAATTTTTTTGTATGGCAGCGAGGACATGAGAAACCCGTTAGGACCTGCGAGGCAAACTACCCGGCAACGCAGGTCATCCACAGGACTGCCAAACTTTGGCTTCCGATAAAGCCTCCAACTCTTTTACATGTTGGTAAACCAAGTTCCCCACAATGCGCCGCTTCCCATTAGGGCACGTAGAGACTCCCCAATGATGCTCATAGCTGTGCTTGTGTAAATTTCGCAGTCCCACCTGGTGCCGGTGACCCTCCGCGTATGCCAAATATAAGCACTTAAGTTAAACCTTTCGACGCAGATCGAATTGTCCCAATTCCCTTTACTGAGAAGCTCACATCCTGGAGAGCCACTACTGACACAGTTAACAGAGGAGGTACCCTAGCTGATGCGGTCTCGTCAAGTTTGCTTCTGGGGCCGTGCTGAAGCTAGAGCCACTGGTTTCACCGAAAAGGGCTCGCCTGCAAAAGTAATGCGATCAAACTGGGTCCCTGGAAACAGGTTGAAAAACGATTGGCCGCCGATGGCGTATCTTGCAACGCCTTCTACTGCTTGAATCTGCAGTAAAAGTGTAAAAAAATGTAAAAAAGTATGTTGGGTCAGTTTTTAACATCTTCATGTAAAACGTGCGACGGTACCCCCAAATGCTGGACTCACATTCTGTTTCATGACAGGTTCCTCCAGTTTCTAATATCATTCCCAGCTAGACAGGCAGGTGACAAGGCGAGACCACAATCTCCATGTCGCAAGGAACAAACAGTTTTGCCACTTGCCGCAGGAGCTAGTAGTACGATTATATCAGCTAATCTTTTGTCAAAGCTTCCAAATCTCAACATGCCACTCCTCCCAACTGGGAAGACGCTAATACGTGTTAACGGTGAAGATGCCGCGCTGGCATGTAAGCCAGCGCGGCAGATTCACTGTTGCGATGCCCCATTGTAACGCCCCCCCAAAAGAACAACTTATATCTGTACACCTTCGGCTCTCCAGCAAGTGCTGCCGGCCATTTGCATGCCTGCAACCGCATCCGCGCACTGCCTGCAATACAATGGGGCAGCAACAAAAAACTAACGAAAGTGCGTAAGGAATCCAGGACAAGAAGGACTACTCGAAAAGCCCGTAGAACCGTAGAACCTCCCCTCAAGCTCTACCACCTCAAAGGCAAGGGACAGCTACGTCGGGAGTTGCATGATCATTAAGCATTTATACCGCTCTTGCGTACTGGATCATCCTCACGCTTCGCACGTGGCTGTCGCGCCCCAGCAAACACCGCTGTAGGAAAGACGGTTGTGTAATGTAAATACTTTTCAATATAGACACCAAGCTTTACATCTCTTTGATGCAGGCAAGTGCACGTGTAAAAACGTAAACGCCAGCAAGTACACCTACTAAACAAAACATTCCATAGAGCGAAATGTCTTCTGATAGGCGCCGTTTGCCGGGAAGTACACCAGGGACAGACACTACACATATGAGCATCCTGTCCTTCGTCGTAACGTTAACTAGCGTTCGTGTTTAGTAGTGCAGACAACAAACCCTCAAAGTGAAATTAGTCCATCGCAGGAGTTTTGTGCCTCCGAAGGCCTGGCTAAGAGCTCTTATCATGCGCCGTCGCTGGCGTTGGTGCAATTTCCTGATCATTTTTTCTGTGCGGACCCGTCATTCAGCTGTCCAAATAAAATTGGACCGTTTACCGACGCACGAGCTACAGCCGAACCGATGTCATAAGGCAGCGGACTAAGTACGTGGCCGTGAGTGGGCGGTACCGCTTGTAGCGTACTGCGTATCGACAAAGAGTGAACACAAGAATTGCGACGCCGTATAGCCAATCCCTCTTAGGCAGCTATGCAACTGCAAAGCAGGGGAACGGACGGTATTGCCAACATAAAAAGAGGGCATACATATATATGAAACTGTGAAAACGGCAACACATTGGACTTCCGTAGGTCCGATTATGGGTGTACGGCGCACGTCGGCGCAAGTGTCGAAACGCCAAATGGACCACTGCGTCTCTGTAACGCGAGCCCTTAATACGTTGCTGCAGGTGCCTTTCATATTACGGGAACACATAGATAATTCGTATGCCGTTATTCGCAGGTGAAGAGGTCAAAAGACTGTAGGGGGCATTATCTTCACTACCTGGAAGCACCAGCACACTTTCTACAGACGGCAGAATTTGTCACATGAAGATGCAAACATATTTCATGCTATATATGCTTTGAGAAAACTTCATTCGCAGCTGCCACCAATTATCAGTGTTCTCCATGCTTGAATCGAAACCGGCCCAGCGATGCTGCAAGGAAGTGACTCACTAAAATCTGCCTTCAGCCACAAAAGTGATTTTGTTGGTATATCAGGGAAATGAATTCAAAAAGCAATTCCAACACCTGCGCATTCACGGCATATTAGCACATTTACGTCCGTTCAGACGAATGCAGGACAAGCTCCACGCAAACTGTATGCCGGCACTGCTTTTGGAAGCCTGGTCACAAACACACCGGACAACGCTTATGATTCATTCGCGCTAAAGTTTCTAGCTTACAAAAAGTACACTGAAGCGGTAAATCCATTGCGACTGGTCCTTACGCATGTACAGCGAAACTGCCAAACGACCAAGAACAGAAATATGCTAGTAACATGGACCTGCGACCAGAGGCTGAGTTATGGAGATGCCATAGAAGCAGATTATTGTCTTTCTGTGCGGTTAAACACAGAAACAATTTGAATTAGTCCTACTACACCCTTCTTAGTCCAGCAACGCATTGCTTTGCTGCAAGCTAGATGGACATCCACGAAAGCGCTATTTTTTTCTAAAACCCCATCAGCATTCTGGCGCTCGAAGCGTCACTACACATGATATCGATCCACCAATATAAGGCGGGAGTTTATCTTCACCAGGTACGGGCGTCAAACGAAAGTAAATCGAAATATGAAGGTGAGTACGCCTGACGCGTTTTTCACCAGGCGCGCTGACCTTTCTTTTTTGGTTAATATTTGTTGATAGCCCGCCTTGCTGGTTTCGCGCCTTTTAGTCTATCGAAACGCGTATGCGGCCATTTATCACCAGCAAATCTACAAATTCAATACACATAAACGCTTGCCAAGGCGATGAGATGTATGTTTGTACCCCACACGGTGTGTGCGCGCTGGACACATTCGCTGTGTATACGCACTAGCTGCATATGATAAAGCACCAGACTCCACAGTGGATGACCCCCATTCGGCCATAACAGGAGAGATGGTTCCATACCTAATCTATCCCTTGGCTTCGTCCCAGTCATGGCTGTAACCGCCCTTGTCAAACTGCTTCAAGAGTGTCAAAAAGCCAATACACAAAACGGGTGGGGAACGCAGATGATTGGCCACCCCTCCTCTTGCAAGTGAATATGATGTTCGAACGTTGTTGAGATACACAAACGCCCAGGCCAAGCCGCCCACGGTGCGGCGAAAAGGCGGTCCGCGTCTTGATAGAATCTTGCGCCTTGCCAGACAGTGGGCAAGTGCATCGGTAATATCGAGTGGGCCTGTAGGCAAATGCGTTCCAGATACTGAACCAGATGTGCGGAAACATTTTAGAGGCGACGCTCCGAACCTTGGGGAGTTGGTGGCTTTCGCCGCCAACGAATCTGCCATGTATATACCTAATCACAATCGCACTTTTCTGACGTACCAGCTGCACCAGAACCGTCACCAAGTGGTGGAGGGCAGTCGGTGTGTTGGCGCGTCGTCATGAGTAGCTCTGTCGGCAAAGAAGTCTGCTCCACCGACACGCTACCTCAGGGAAACATTGTTACTATTTAAAGCATCGATGCCACGCTCACTGCTTACCAAAAACATCTACCTGGGGCAACGGCGTATTACTGCGCAAGATTTGCCTTCCAATTCCGATAAGGGATATATTGTGTATTTTACAAGGCTTTATATGTTTCATAAAACGCAAATTCCCATGGCTATACTACGGAGACATACAAGACACACAAAATACTTGATTCCGGCGCTCCTTAGAGCTACTACCACTTGCCCTTTGATATGGTGAGCCACACAGAGAATGTGCACTGACAGGCAGGCTTTAAAAGCCACGACGGCGCTTATAAACCACAAAATTAACAAACAAACAAGCTACCTAAAGGCAAACGGATAAGTCTAACGACCAATGCACGTCCCACTTACGCTATTGACTCTGCAGATAACCCACTTCCTGTAGAATTGTCGGATAAGTAAAGTTCATATGTTGGCTCTGTTGCCGGCTCCCCCCGAATCTCGCGAAAATGCAGTTGTCACTTGGAGTAGGTTACGCAGGCGTCTTACCGCCCTGGTGGCCGCCTCTTCTTGGAAGCTGTTTCGTTCTGCCACTTGCACTTTGTTTTAAAATTTTTGTATTCCGCCTGTGCCTAATTGCACTTAGCGCCAACCCTAAACACATATTTTTCACTTCCCTGGAGATGTCAAGGACAAGATTGCCGTTGCATTTCGTTGAATCTGAAGTCAGATTTTCAGTAGGCACAGCAAGGAGTACACACAACGAATTACCAAGATTCCCAAGACTGGAATAGACAAACGCCACCCTCAACGAAGGTAAGTGTATCTGCCTTTACGCATCTATTCTGGCTATTAACTATCGCACATATTCGTCGTCACACGCGTGTATAAAAGTGCACCAGCGGGTGATATAATATCGGTTGTCAAAATATATGAAAAGGGATTATAGTATATGCCTGTCTGTGTTGGTCCCTTCATCACAGTGTTTGTGAAGCGACAGCCACGATGACTCCATCCAAACCGTTTGCGTGCACCATTACTGCATAGTGGACCACACTGCTCGTGTGCCTTGAACAATGACTAAGCACCTGCTTCGGTAAGGAATCAAGCAGCGCACATTCTGCAGTGCAACATGAGTCAAGTCTAGGCTCCTTAGCTTGTCTGGACACAGATTAATCACGCCACCACAAGCCACCGTGTTTTAAACTCAGAGAGCCTTGGCAAGCTCTGCCAAGAATTTACCCAACCAGGCCGTTTAGCGAAGTGCGTCAAATTCAGAGAGCCACAGGTTAAGCAATAGCAAATAAGCTGCAGCGTTTTACCATAGGTCATGACACCCTTTCGAGTATTTCATGCAACGCCCTCTGTCACAAAACATTCAATACCGTTCTCCCGCTGAGGTGAGGTGAAAGGAACGGTAATGAGGCATGCTATGTTCTCAGGGAGAGTGCGTTTGTTACGAAACATACTAGCTACGGATGATGCCAGAGAGTGAAGTGCAATACAAAGGCTCGACCGGCCATCAAGACCACAAATGCACGGATGCTCATGAGATGCAGGGTGCATTTTCCGCATAAGCCGTGCGTTCAAAAGCCGTCCTCATGCTTTCACCCGGGCACGCCCTATGAAAACATTTGAAGTTGCAAACGTAAACAAAAATGCTGTCTGTGGGTCTACCTAGTGTTTCGCAAAACATCACATCGTAGGTTTGACAATGGTCATCTGCAGCTACATCCACTGTACAATCACGTTGCATAAAGGGATAAGCGTGACCAACTCATCAAATTCAACGGCTTAAAGGTGGGCCGCCTGGAAAGCAAATGAATAACACATATGAACAGACGTCTGGTAGCAAACAACGTGAAAAGGATTATGGTAGCTGAACTAGGAGCACAGAGTCAATGGTATGGGCTCCTCTACTCTGTAGATGCCCGGCAAGATCCTCCTTTACCGCTTGATGGCTAGCCGCATGCAGCTGCACGTACTGCTGAATTAGTACTAGAGCTTAAAACTTCGTGTTGGCCATTCTTGGCCCAAACAGATTTGTAAGACATCAAAACGAACGCCAAAACCTGATGGCATACTGCCTAGATAAGTTCAGTAGCCAAAACTTCAGCATTTCCCGATTTTGCAGGCTGTTCTATCTGGCACGGCGCGAATGGAGACTTTAGAATGACCTCCGGTATTCACTATAAGAAACCACATTGCAAAAATTATTTTCATCTATGAATTACTTCTTACGCCTATCTTCGCTGGCAACTCGGGATTAACTTCGGAACATGTTCTACAGTTGCCCAAGGCGCACAAGGAATGTTTCAATAATAAGGTCGGAACTGGCAACTGGCAACTTCTGGCAAAAATAACAATATGCATAACCTCTCAACCTTTAGCAAATATCAGGTAACACAATGTCGACGTCCTCCGCCTGTGGCTACCCTGTATCTCTCCTGCCTGACAACTGCCATTGCCATCCTGGCCATCACTTTGGACTTTGTTTCCTCAGCAAGCATTCTCGCAGGTGTAACGCTGGCTATGACGAACCAGAGGGACTCATAAGTCATCGAAATGGCCTAGACCCGAACGATGCCGCCTTTCCTAGAACACATATACTGGGGCACAGAAGCTGCGTCACAGCTGCCGATCCAGCATATCTGAACATCGGGAATTGCGCCACTTGAGGGCTAACCGTTGGGAGAGGAAACCGGAGCAGAAAGTTACAGTTGACTACACGGAGAGGCTTGTGCCCGGTAGTCCTCTTCCTTAGGCTGATACAAGTGATCATCAGCTGTGATGCACTAGCCGGAGGCCATGCAAACAGCCGATTTTTCAAATGCATAAAGTACAATTGATAAATACGAACAAAACAATTGCATGCATTCACTAACGGCTGCATATTCACCAGAAAACGCAGCTACTGGCTCCGAATGAAGTACAGCACAGACTTGACAGCTGTAGTAACCAGCCGCTGCGCAGCCCAGAGACTGCACTAGACCCCGTCCGGTATCTGCTTTTTCCAGCATACAAGGTAGTAAGGTACTCTACCTGGGTAGCAGCGTTGAGAGCATGCAGGCGTTGTTTGGACACATGCCGAAATTCACCGGCACTTCCAGATGCACAAAAGAAACAAACGGATCGATGGAGGCTCCAGCAGGCCATGCATTCACATAAATGTATCAAGTTATTGTAGAATCAACTCAGATATACAACAATGAAGAGAATGAGATGACAATGTCTTGCACAAGGTATCAGCGCAAGCCGTCCCGCGGCAGTGGAGAGCAAGCCTGAAACTTGGGAAATTGTGCGCTTGCAGACAACAGGTGGGCGTTTTTCGTCAAAGCGCATCGAGCAGTGTAACTCTTGATTAGGAGGTCAAAAAAAGCACCATTATATCATAGGTGTGCACACGTAATCGACGTGATGAAGAATACGACTCAGCTGGCAAGATGGGTCCGGTTCAACGAGCCCGATTTCTCATGCAGTACAAGCAAACCATCAAGGCGCTCCACACGTTCGCCCCTTGCCTGTCCGGCAATACGGATATATGCGCATCAAAACCTTAAGTACCACTGCTAATTCTTGCAGTTGCCATCCTCAAACGCAGGAACAGACTTGTCCCGTGGCCTGTTACATTCTTGCTGCTTACTGCTTCGAGGAAGCGGGAAAAGGCACCCGAGGCACCAGAACGTTACATGGCGCTGTTTGCAATATGTATACTAAAATGCTAGTAGAAAGGGGGTACAACATCTCATTGCATCTTTTCGCGTCTGGTGTTGGCGGCACTGTCACCGGATACTCAGCTACCGTCACAGCTGACGGCTGAGCAACGCACTTCCTAGAAGAAGAATAATAAGCTAAATATGCGCAAACCGCTGCGTTCCTTAAGAAGCTTCATACGCCGACTTCCAGCATTAAAAATGAACACACCTTACAAGCAACCCACAGGGACTCTTGATGACCATCGACCTGCCTTCTATCGCTGAGAGCCGGGAGCCAGTACCAAGCCTTCCTATCATACAGCGACATGTATTCCGATCCCCCCGCATGTTACAGAATTCGTGCAGCTTGTAAACATACAAGTAGGATCCTCCAAATCAGTGAGGCCTCATCGGATCCTTAAAACCACGAAAAAGGACAGTCCATCACGTCTCATGCGTCAAAAAGCCGCTGCCGTTCGTGCACAGTCACGGTGCTGCTTCACGATACGGGTTCGACTAGGACGCTGTGTGGATTCATCATTCACTATTTTTCACCATTAAACGTTCGGCAGTGTGGTTTGTGCCTAGCGGAGACGCTTCGGCAACTAAAGGCCACGCACTCCAAAGATGAGCCCATGTTTACAGACAGTACTGACAATGAATTCTGCACTGTGCCCATGATTGTATGTATCCCCAACCCGCATTTACTGTGGCTGAGAATAGGCATCTTGAGCCGCCTTTCAATGAGACAAAAAGCGCACAGCCAGCCTTTGTACTTGTACGTCAGCAAGCAAGCGCACATTGAAGCTGAATGCATTCTAAACAATACACCTTAGAAACGAGAGCTAGATGGAAAAATCTTGGAGCCCTTGGTAAAAAGCACAGCGTCAATATTCCCAACCCCGCACGCCGTGACCCCCTGGCAAACGCATGCCGGCCAGCTCACCAAACGATAGGGCAGCAATCAACCTTGGCAGCATTGAGGGCTCGCATCCACCCGGAACAATAGAAGAACCTGGCCTTATTAACATCTATTTGTACACTGCCTCACGTACAAATAATCTAGTGATGAAACTACACAGGTGCAGACAAACTATACTAGCATTCACTAGCTGAGCATCATGCAAGGGACGGTGTGCGCTGTCCGCCTGGACCCGCTGGCACAGGTTATGTTGCAGAGCATAATTATCAGGGTCAACGGGCTGTGATAATATGACTTGATTCAAGAGTGCAACTAACATTGATACATGGAAATATCAGAATGGCAAATTGCACCGTTGGAAACAAATGCGGCAGTGCAAGCTTACGCACCAGAGTAATGCGCATTTTCGCTACTCTGTAAGGACCAACATCCGACGGTCTTAGACCGAAGGGCTGCATAGAGCTGCAGGACGCATTATGCGGTGGTGCAATTAAGGAGAGCCCCCTCCTCCTTCATGACTTAACTTTGCGACAATTGCAGTGGCGATGTCAAACGCATTTGAGAAAAATGCAGCGTCCACCTGACTGCTTTAGAATACCAAGTTCAGAGATGATTACAACGATCGAATGGTGGACAGTCAGTTACGTTGCAGTAACTAGCGAATGCCGCATCCGCACACTCGTAGTGATATATCTACACAGGAGGGCATCTTGTACCGAATAAAAATTCGACAATTCAGCGGGCAACGCGAACCCCATCGGAGTGTATACGCACCTCCTAGAGTAGGGCAGTTTTGCGCTGCGCGACCAGCATGGATAAGGGAGTAATGTACAGGCTTTGGTCTCGAGAACGCCTTTAAGCGCAGTATACTAGTCTGCTAAAAAACCTATTTTCCTAGAGCATCCGTCTCCGCACCACCGAACGCTGGCTGTGGCTTTATTGTCGCGCACATTTAGGCACGCCGTTTGTGCAAAATAAACATACCAGAACTCATAGAGACCTGAGCTTAGAAATGAGTCGGGAAAAGCGGTAAACAGCAAACATGTATTAAAGCGAAACTGCTATTTCCAGATGATACGCTTTACGCAACGGTCGAAACGAAGTACAGCTTGCAATAAGTGATCGGGAACAACGGTCAAGGATCAGAAGTACCTGGGCAGTGTACCCCGGGCCTTAAGGTCCTCTACGGTATACATAGAAAAGAAAACAGCATAATCACGACGCCTAAGTTACGAAGATCCATATCCGCAGCACAAGACTCATCTAGTGTCGTAGTGAACAGTTGCCTTCGCCACACGAAGACAAGGATGCACTGACATAATTTCAAGTACAGCCATACTTCCTGGAGGAGGCAAGCGTGGCGCTAGGCATCTTATATATAAGCACCAGATAAAAACCTTCCGCTCAGACAAGAGTGGAACAGATTTTCTGGAAAAGGGAGTAAGAAGAAACCTCCCATGGAAGCAGACCCCCAATCAGCACCGTTATTCGTCTGAGACAAACAGAAAATCCAGGCGTGGGAACTGCTCTAGAATATATGCAGCTTTCGAACAGCTGCACTGCCGAGTGCCGCACAACACTCATCTGTGAATGCGCTTTGGTGGCCCATTTAGTAAGCCGGAAAAGTTACCGATGAAGCAGGTAAGACTAGCATGGTTAGCAGCACACACGACTTGTTTCTTTGCTTGGTCCCAATTGAATTCACCTCCTAAATACAGGTCGGCGGCTCTTTGGGCTGCGCACCAGCCTGCAGAACCGAATAAAACCTTAACACACTGCTGGATTCTTTGCTACCGGAATCAACAGGCGGAGGGAGTTAGTCTGTTATTGCTTCAGAGAGCGTAATAAGGTCCACTAATGGATGCGCATATAGTTCCCAGCGCAAAACAGCTTGCAACACGTCAACGCGCTACTTCGAAAGTCTCATGGAATTCTGGAGGCACGCAATTAAACGCCTGCAACAGTTCAGCCTATGCTGCATGTTTCTACTGGTCTACAAAAGGTAGGCACACTGAAGTAAGCTCGTAGAAAGCACATATTCTGCCAACCAAACCAGCGGCGCCAAACACTGAATATGCTTGCTGGAGGAATATGTGCTCTGGTGGACATTCCTCAAGAACGAGCACTAGCGCCAGGGGGGAGGCTCGCATGAAACTTCGCCGCCCTAGGCAGATCCTAAGCCTAACGCCACACGAAAATAGCGTTGAAGATGCACTGAGCAAGGGGCGCACTTCCTTTGCAGGAGCAATCCCATGCATACAACAAATACACCGAATGCGCGGCTCCGAAAGCACGGCGAAAGCTCAACCTGGGACCGTTCCCTAGTAGTAGCCATCCCTCCGTAACATTGCAAGATAGCACTACAAGGTGGCAAGACGGCACACTTCAAAAAGTCGATATATGACGGAATGCTCACGCCGCATTATCCTTGAACGAAGTGTACGTCCCCCTTAATGCATGCCTTTTCGATCGCACCACCACAGAAGGGAGTCCGGAGCACTGAATATATGACCTCAGCAGAGCACAACGGTCTAACGGCCAAGTAAGCATTAGTCGCCTTCATCAACCGGCAGCCTGCCATCAGAGGTTAAATCGTAGTATGGCTAAATACTTTCGCGTGGGCTGTGGTTAACGCATATCCAACCCCTTGGCGTGACTTCGCAGAACTGCATTGCTGCAAAAACATGCAGCTTTGGAGGCCAATCAGGCATGCGACAACTTGTGTCAAGCTCTCAAGGTGAAATCGGGGCCAATAACCGAGGACCAGCCACCAAAGGCCAGCAGCAACCAAAGCAAACTGGTTTTCGTGGGACAAGACGACACATATCCAGTGCAATGTACACTGGCAGTGTAGAAGAAAGTGTCCTGTCTTGCCTTGGACTTGACAGCTCATCCGACTTCCCCATGAAGAGGGGAAGGCATCGGCACAGGCATGCACGCACGTCCTAAGGCAAACAGCAGGTGCAAAAGCCTTCCCCCTGATTAACGGTAAACGGCCGAGTAGGGGATACGCGCTTCAGCAGCGCTGTAATCGATGACTCGCCTATTATATCTGTGCCGCCTCCATTTGCTGTTCTGGGCTTGACAAACGCAGACGCAACAACAAGGACAAACGCAGCGGACAGCTTCTCCGCTGTTAAAACACCTCTTTCGAGTGCACCTGACGATGCAATCGGGAAAAGCTTAAAGCGTCAGGTTGGGGCTGAATAAAATTGCTTAGCTAGGGACGAATTGCAAGCATTTAGGTGCATAAATATTCATGCTTCAGACTAAAAAACAAGTAGCCCTCTTTCGGGCGTTCGTGGCTGCCTTAGACGATGCTCCAATGCGCCAATGAATAATGTCTGCAGGTGTAGAGCAAGCAAGCAACATGTCTGCACATGGGAGACAAAAGTACTAGCAAGCAGCTAAACTGCCTAAGGCAACGCCTATTATACGAGACCTGCCGCAAGGAACACGTCACCTTTGACAGTTTACAGCCAGTGAAGGGCAACAGCTCAAAGGCTGTGCCCAGGCCGGTCCACACGATACAGCGAATACAACTATTTGGGCTCGGCAACGAAGTTGCAGCCTAATGCACTATGGAGCGCTGCAGCTGGCAAATTACTACGTTTGCTCAGCTCACCCACACAACGGCGGCACCGTTTAGGTGCTCTCAAACGGAATGCAAGTGCATACGCAAGAATGCACCAGTTGAGAACAGAGGAACATGAATCCATTTGTAGATGCCACATACTCACCCCGGTTTGCAGTCCTTCAGACCCTGGATACAGAACTAAACAATTTTGTGTGGCGCACGCTGCGCCCTAACGGGTACACAAAGAGCAAGGAGCAGCTGCATGTAATGAAAAATGTGCTTTAAGGGGCAGGTGTAGTCCCTACTGGTGTACAGTTCCCGACATTAATACAGACAAATGATGCGGTTCGCCTGAGCTTTGCACTCCGTGTTAGCTCTGCAATATCTGTACGCCGTTAATGCCTTTAGAGCGCACTAGCTTGGGGAATGAGGAATCGGGACGCGGAAATCGTAAAAACCTAGAGTAGTAAATACTAAGAGCCGGATTGCCTTAGCGAAAGCCGGTCAATTCTCACGCTGGTTCAATTGTCAGGCATCCGAACGTGCGAGCCCGCATAGATCTGGCAAAACAGATCCTCTATATTCGGTGCCATACAACGCACCCGCGCATTGATTTACTAATGATCCTGGATTTTGATCCGCCTCAGTTGCTAGGACCTCTACCTTCCAAAGACCGCAGCAGCCGTCGAACGCCAACAAAAGCCTTGCGGTTAGGAACAGTGGAAGCCTGACTAAACACTACAGAACCGGAGAGAGCTGGATTAAACGGAAACGGATCCCACGACAACAATTCCCGTTGCAAGCCATGATGCAGCGCAGACGCCATTCCTTTGAGTTGCATTCTATGCGCGGCGGCCCCCTTAAAATATTAGCACGGTGACCTGAGCAGTGGAACCTACCACTAATCACTACAGGGAAAAGGGGCAGCACAGACACATTTGCCAGGCAGTAAATATAAGGGTGCACGAACAAAGGTGAATTTGTGTTAATATAACTATGGCGTACTTCCTAGGAAAACACAGGTGGCGGTTCCTAGCCCTTCGGCATGGGCCCCCAAAACACTTTATCGTTATTTTTTCTTGAGGGAGTGGACTAGTCCGTAAACTGGCCACAGTTTCCTGTAAACGCATTTCCTGCGAAAAATACAGGTATACACCGCAACATACACTTGGTCCAATAGCCAAATAGGCAAAGAAGCACGAAACCGTTTCTTAAAGTGCTCTTGTTCTCCTGGTCTAAGCATTGGCAGAGCGCACAAGAGATGAACATTCCACTTCACGCCTCACTACTCATTTGGGTGTTTACGTAGGCGTATGTTGCATGCTTCTTTCATGTGTTTCGTGCAGGAAAGGTGTTTTCCGGAACTTGTGGTCAGCCGCCCACCGGTACATGTGTGGAAATTCGCGGCTTTTACAGTTCGCACCGTACAGCATGGTCTCGTCTCGCAGATCCCCACTACCAACACTGGATGCCCCGCTGATGCCAAGGCAAAGACGCAAACGTTTGCACTGACAGCACATTGGGCTGGTCCGACAGCACTGCATAGACAGTGCTGGATAAAAGTCCTAACTCAACGTCTCTAGCGCTTAGCTCACACAATGCGGCGCCCTGCAGGATGTTTTGTAAGATCAAGCTGAAAGCTAGTACGCAGCAAACAGCCTGAAGATTTTACCGGCGTATATTGGAAGGAGTAGTGCACCCGAGAGAGCTGCATCTCACCAGCCACTCAGCGTTACTCCCGCAACCCACGTCCTGCTCGTAGGAATTGCGTTACCTCTGTACCTGCTGTTAATCACCATAGGCCGGTACACTTTGCACGCGCACCGAACAACAAATCGTGCACTGCAAGGTATATCAGTTGAATTTAGAGTGCCGGAATGTCTGCGTCAAGTGTGGCCTCTGGCAAAGAGGAGCCACATTATCTTTCTTTACCAACCCTCGAGCATGGAACATAACTTATCAGTGCGCCGGTCTCGTCCTTTTGACAGTGAAAGCGCATTCCGACGCAAACGCTTAATTTGCCTTTGCACGCGTGAAAAAAAGTGGGAGAGAGAAAGCGGGCGGAGAGCCTTTACGCGCAAGTTTTCCTTTACTACAATTACAACCATTTAGCAACAAAATCGTAATTTCTGTCAGCGGGTGATCACAGGCTAGTGCCATTATTCCTTGACACCTGTCTCACGCCGTAATCCAATTAAATTCAGCCGGCACTCCCAGGGCTAATTTTGAGTATTTGAGACGAGTATCATTGAAGCCAAGCAAATCAGATTTTGGCAGTTCTCTCAGCCTCTCCAGTGGCATTCCACAATATCAACGAGATGGAATAGGAATCCGCACGAGAGGCAAACCGGGGTCAAAAGTAGCTAAAGCAGGGATTTGCACTGAGCCGGAGCTCCAACATACTTCCTTTACCATATGCGGCTTTGCAGTGACGAATAGATAAGCCGAAAACATGGCTCATCTGCCTGGGTGAAATCTTTACCCGCTCAAGTCTACTCTATTTAGTTCTGCACGAAAGTGCGCCACAGTTTGAAAAAGATGGTACTCGGTTTTGTTCGTGAAGAAATCGTACTAGCTAAAACAAGAACGGATGAGGCTTCACGAATCATGAGGCGCTCAGCATGCAGCGGTTTCATATATCCTAAATTATATTCTGTATACGGACGACAGAAGACAAAGCAACACGTTTTGGAAGAATAAGCAACATCGCCATCATGTCTAAACGGTCAACCTCGCATGGACCGCTCACGCAACTTCCCTCTCGTTTGTTAAGCAGGCACTAGCGATTTGGCCATCCCTCGTTATCGAGATGGACATAATGGAGGCGGACAGGCCTAAACCAAGCAGGCATTGCTCGCTATAGCCAACCATTGAACCGCCGGCTGAGCATCCAGCTATGCATACACAGTGCTTTGTCCTGTTGGCACACGGGCGACATCTTGCTTGGAGCCTCCTATTCAATCCACGAACGCGAGCTTTTTCATTAGGGTGCGCACAACTCAATCGCAGATGTTTCGGCATTACCACACAATACACACGCTAACGATTGACGGATCGGGTACGCACACACTGTTATAGTCACCCACGGCCCTTCGTGTTGCTTTGGTCGCGTTTGCTCCTCCAAAACCGCAGTCAGTTTTCTGTGCGCTCAAACCTCACCACTACATATTAGAGGGATGTACAGTAGTCGATTTGCGCCAGCCGTTGTCGCTGCTTTAGTCAGAGTTACGCCTCCCAACTGATTGTGTCGTGGAAAATGCGCATGCGTTTTGACTTTTACTACCCTCCTTAAGTGTGATTACTTGATTGTGGCTTCCCAGCATAATTCTACTGCACAATGTTCCGCTTTCTGCTGAACGCCAATTCACCTAATACTTCTACGGTATTTTCTCTCAGCAGATAGTGATTGTCCAGTCAACGCGAAACTTCTCGCCACCGCCGCTCATTGCATTAATGGTAGGATGATGGTGGAAAGGCGCCGACTCGGACATCTACAAACGAAACAAGTTTGTGCAGCGTCAAATACTACGGGGTGCATCGCCTAACCTAATTTCAATATTCTTGCACCAAACGAACAAATAAAACAATGCTCAAAACATCATCAGTGTGGCCAGTGGCCCTCAAACGCCATGCCTCACCATGCCGTCAGCAGCGGTGACTGCACTGCGCTGGGACCGGTACGCAAATGGAGGAAAGCGAAGCGAAATACACTTACTTTCCTATTGCGCATTCCGCCAAATGAAAATCGATATAGTAGAGGGCGTGCCCTTTGGCATCGAATGCATTCCGGTAAAACGTGCTTTGGCTGGCAACGGCCGCGCCCCAAAGTGCTGCAACGCTCGCGAACCACCACCCTGCCGTTACCTTCCTGAACGGAGCAATATCCAGGGCTAAACCCAGCCACACACTTGCTGCAGCAAAAGGCCGTCTCTCTCGGTAGTTCTCAGGTAGGTGAAAAAGTGCCACAGTACAACGGCTCGTTTGTCAAGCGTTCCCGACAAGCGAACATATGCATAAATAAACCACCCTGTACAAATTACTAACATCTCAGATGCTAGTAATGCACCCTTTTTGTGCCCTGCACACTGACGTTGTTGCCAAGCTGTGCCCACTTCCAAGCGCAAATTTTGTGCCGGCATCAACTGACCCCGCGAGTAGTAGGCTCACACGCGACACAAAGTATGCACGCTGCAGGGGCATGCATGTGACTCACCCTTAGCTCCCCCTGCGGTCCTGCCCTTCACCAGGCCCCCCTACAGTTAAATTTCTGGAGCCTCTATTGGAACCAACACTTAAGGGCAAACCACTTCTAGCCATGACAATGCGATATAAGAAAAATACTAACTGCCACTGTATACGGCTACGCTCCGTAAATGATGCACGAAACTCGATGACAGCTCCATGCGCCTCCTCGACCTTAAAACGGACTAGCTAGGGCGAAACAGAAAAAACACGAACCAGGATCGGCGGCTCGGGGCGGTTTCTATCAGTAAGGAGTAAGTATACTTTTCCCAGCCGAGACGGCGCTATAGCCAGGCGGAATGTGCCGAATCCAGGGGTCGCGGCTGCCACGGTTTTACCTCGCGCGGACAGTTGGGCCCTAAGCGTGAGCGTCCTATGGTCATGCCTAATGTACCTGTTGTCGTCTGCTCCAGTAAATGGGATATGCATACAATAATGTATGATGGATCACTCAGATTGTGTCAGGTACCCCGGAGCGCAGACGAACAGCGATAAACTGACAATCAAGCAGCATGCAAAAGCGTCCGTGCTACCGGTCTGGCTTGTTGAGTCGGGTGTGCACTGTTCAGTAGATGAGGTGGTCGGCAAATGGACCATGCAGCGGAGGAGCAAAGGAATCTGCTGACTAACACTGCCACCCACAAAATCGCACCATTTGCGCTGGAGAGTGATATCCACTACGCTTATCATCGATGTAAGGTTGCGTGCGCAGTGCCGTTACAGACCTGCCGAGAAATTATGCAACCGAGTTCGGAGTTCGCAAGTCCTCTGCGTGCATTAGCAACTTTTGCAAACATCCTAAAGCGGATTGTTGTCACGGCGAATATGTGTCGAGATACATGAAACAAAGGACGAGATCACCTCAAGCTCACCTTGCTCTGCAACGGCGTCGAACTGTGAGCTGGAGGATGTCCCTCAATAGGCTACAACCAGTAAAATGTGCGGTCGCCGCCCGCTGCGCTCCTGCTGTGTCATGACGTTTAGTGACGTCTGCTACAGGAGCGTCCCCGTGGCAGCACTTTGTGTAGCGCGGAAACGTGCTGACCGCTGGCCGCAAAGCACAACCCCGCATCACGGGTTTGGCACGTGCAACCAGGCGCATGCTGCCACTCTTCTGCAATGTCCAGCCGCTCCATTCCAAATGTTTTTTTCTCTACAAACCAAGCCTTCAGGAAGCCTAAAATGTGAAAAGCACTGTCAGACGCTCTTTAGTAGGATCAGGTATTCGTCGTTACGGCACTCGACGCTTTAAAGAAGCGCCACTAGCAGTGGCTGCCCAAGTATCCACGTTAACACATTTTAAGGCACACGCCGACGGTACATGATTGTCTCCGCAGTGAAATGACGAATAAAGGCAATCCCACAACGTACGCCCAGCTGCCAGGGTGCCTTATGTCTCAGGCACGTCCTGTGCACGGCATGCCAGATTGCATACACTGCCAAAGTCGTACTTGTTGGGCTTATCAGAGGGGCCTTCCATGCAACATGACGATAGGGGGGGCACACGCAGACTTTCGCGGCATGCATTCACCCTAGAAATGCGTGTGTTTAGCCCTGTCTCAGTAAAGCCCCAAAGCTAAGGTTGGCGAGATGAATGCCACGATGTCCCAGCACATGGGCAAGCGGCGTACGCTCTAGATATTGGCGTTTTGACTGCATTCCAGTTCCCATCAAACAGCCGGCCCTCTGCCCAAGCAAAACTTGGCGACTTCCTTTTGGGCCAAAATGAGGACGATGCGAAACGCGCTGAAGACCCTGCGTTTTCATCTGCTTTCTCACAATATTACTTTCGTGCATGCAGGCCTGCGCACAAGCAATGTTGTTCCTTGTTCCGGGGTGTCACGGTTCCAACACTTAGAAGTTATTAAAAATATCGTTCCGGCTAGTCAGCGACCTTTTGTAGGGTGCTTCTGACAGCCCCACATAGCGAAGGGCCAGCCCCACATCTAAAGCCCATCGTGTTCAACTGTTTGCTGGCGAGCCGCATTTTCAATCTGGATGCTTTACACGCACGTGTGTAGTATTAGCGGGCACGAAAGCACGATTTGTGCGTTTTTCCACTTCTACGATTAGCCCTGTCGTAACAGATCAAGCCCGCATGCATGGACAACAGGTAGGTTAACTTGGCTTGCGGAGTGCCCACAACTTCAGCCCAGAGCTGAAACAAACATATATGAGAGCCTACAATTGCTTTTCTCACTGCGCTATGCCACATAGTCAGAGAGGAGCAAGGCAAAAGGCCATTGTTGTGCAGTGGATCCAGTGAACCTACAACCCAGGTGGCAAACACAACAGCATGCCAAAAGAGATGGATACACTGCGTGCTCGCTTCTGTGGCTTTGCAGTTATATCCCGGCCAGACAGCTGGCCAATGCCATGTCCAACACAGCAACGATGCGTGTCAATTCACATCAAGTGGTGCCTTCCGCTGCAACTGCCGAGTGTTTTGCCATCACGCAACTACAACGGGAAAAGCATGTGCTAAACAACGTTACGTGAAGGACACACCGCCTCAGATGAAAATCCCTTCGAATGTGCTAGTCACAGCTAACTTTTCCCCGTTAAGAGGCTCTTCTCGTGAGGT
>HG718734.1:0-21781 GCA_000499725.1 Eimeria brunetti
AGCTCACGAATGGCAACAGCTAACGCAGCTCGGTTGCTCCCCGGCCCAAACTTCCGCCACGCGGCCAAACGAACATCTCACCGTCCTGCTATCCTTCCTAACAAAAACCCAACTTCTGGACAACTTCGCTTGTGCTGGACAGGCAGGCGCCGTACGTTAGTCCCATATGCACTTCCCTGGTCGCTGCAAGCCCTGCACCTACACAACCCACTACACCGCCCTTCCTGTCCTTGACTCAACATGTCCTGCGGCCTCAAACTTTCCAGAAATCATCATGTCTCCCATACGCACTTCCTGCGCCACGGCATCCGCACGCAGCGCTTCTCGCCGACTACAGTGTGCTGCGACCCTACCCCTTCCTGCACCCCCGTCAACAACGCGCTACTACAGCTTCGCCTGCACAAACTCCAAGCGCTGTTGCCTAAACAATCGGGTTCACGTAGTTAACAGACATGCCTTTGCAACTGCTGAGAAATACTTTTACCTCACTTTGACACAGCTGCCGAACTGAGCCGACTAAGCAGCGCGCTGATCGAAATAGCAAAGTCAAATCTATGTGCCCCCCTTCACTTCCCCACAGCATCCCAGCTACACCGCGTCCACAGTANATAGCAAAGTCAAATCTATGTGCCCCCCTTCACTTCCCCACAGCATCCCAGCTACACCGCGTCCACAGTATTCCCTACCTATATAAACACCAACCAACGTATTGCGATCAACACTTAAGAAGAACCAAGAACGAAAGAAGAATAGGTATACCCACGACATTCACAGGCATTCACACACAATATAGGTGGATGTTCTCCTTTTGCGAGACAGACTTCATCAGAAGAGGCAACACACAGCAGCATCTCGTATCTACCGACGACAACTCATTGGGCGCTCCTAGTGCCCCATGCTGCTCAATGACCAGAACCAGCTCACGAATGGCAACAGCTAACGCAGCTCGGTTGCTCCCCGGCCCAAACTTCCGCCACGCGGCCAAACNAGCTCACGAATGGCAACAGCTAACGCAGCTCGGTTGCTCCCCGGCCCAAACTTCCGCCACGCGGCCAAACAAACGTCTCACCGTCCTGCTATCCTTCCTAACAAAAACGCAACTTCCGGACAACTTTGCTTGTGCGGGACAGGCACACGCCGTACGTTAGTCCCATATGCACTTCCCTGGTCCACTGCGAGCCATCACCAGCACAGCCGGCTATACTGCTGTTGCTGGTCTTGCATCAGCATTTCCTGGGGTTCCAAACTTCCTTCTAGCGGCGGCATACTATTTTTGTGCACTTAAGGAAAAACGTTAGTCACCCATTATTCTGCAGGCATGATGTAGCCTTACGTGGATATATTCCTTTGATGCATTCCTTTGCATCGACAACCTGCTGGCAACCTGCTGTGTTGAGGCAAGACCTACAGTGCATGAGCTTGAACCTCCTTCCGCAAGTCTGCGGGAATGGATTTTATAGGTGCTCGAAGTTTTGTCGGATTTGAGGGCCTTGACGCACTGAAGAATCAAAAACATCATAGCAGCTGCGGCGACCGGGACGGCAATCGCTAAGTAGAGCGGCGTCGCGCGTTCACCTCTGCGTCTTCGTAGATACGCATTCTGATCCACTTTGAGAGATTCGTTGTGTTGGCTAATGAGCTCCGAGTTGGGAACAGGCGCTGCTGCTAATTCAGCAGGGGCAGTCGCTGTCGCCAGTCGTGCCACGCAGGCAGCGAAAAGTGGAGTTAAGGCATGCATCTTTCAGGGTAAACGCCCGTATTATTGAGATCGTATAGAACGTAAAAATTAGATGGAATACAGTGCTTTTAAAATTCTAGGGTACCAACGTTTGTATACAAACAGCCAGCGAACTCATGTGAACTTCAGGACGCGCACCCCCCGTGGAGTGCCGCGCACTACGGCGGTATCTGCCGGCACACTTTGGGCAGCAAACTTCATGTCTACACTTAGGAAGCCCATAAGCGCATAACGGAATAGATGCATAAATGACAAACGAGTAGTGAATAACAGACAATGACTAGTTGACGGTGAAATACGCACTAATACTGTACTACGCGGCTGTACGGTGTATGACACACTCCCGACGGGTGACCCCTTTAGGGGAGACTGCCGAATACTCGCCTCGACACGGCTAGATCAACAGTATCATGCTCTATGCAAAGTTATGGCGCGCTCCCCTACTTCTGCGCAGAAGGCTAACTACCTACGGGAAAGTACGTAGCGAGAGAGTCATGGCCTCATTCAGGGACTGCTGTGCCCAAACTGTAATGCACCGGCAGTACAATGGGTCCCCCATGAGGCCTCTAGACGCCCAAAATAGGAAATAGCACAATACTTGTTAAAACTAGTTGGAAATTAGCTTAGTTTACACTGAAGTTGAGGCTTTAGGGCCGCGAGCGCCCTACAGCAGGCCCAGGGCCCAGGGCTGGCAAAGGTGCCAAAAATGTAGCACTACAATGAGACGCATCTGGTACATTTAAAGATCTAACATACATTAGAATATGAATAAATTGTATTTTGGAAGGAATCATGTCAATTTGTACACGGAATAACACCTATTTGATTGAGATGCTCGCAGACACCCAAAGGGCGGGGCTGGCTATGACGCCGGCGCCGCAGCGGAAGCGCTGACCCCCACGGGGTCAGCGACAAGAGATCAGAGGAGATGATTATTCTTTCTTTTCCTATATGATCTGGCTTTATAATTGATTTAAGGTTTTAAATCGATATCTATTGCTAACGAAGTGTTACACGCTAGGTGCAGCGATAACGGGTGTGCGCCCAGTAAGCGCGTGAGCGTTCACCACAGAAGGCGTGGTGGAGGCCTGAACCGCTAAAGCCGGGTCAGGGGACTCAGATCTATTTTGGACATCTTTTCCGCTGTTCTATCGAATAATGAGTGAAATTTTGTTTTTTGATTCATAATTGGATGTTTTGGGGGATACGTATCAGGTTTTAGTGCATATGCACCAATATGCACTTTTTGGCGAAGGTCGTGAGACCTTCACAAAATGCGTGGTGCACACTGTGTACCACGCATTTCGTATCTACACAGCACTGTCTCGCTGTGTAGTACACGAATGTGCCTCGCAGTTCATAATCGTATGCGGGGAGACATCGATAAAGCAAATACCCGTAGACTATGTTGTCAAGTAGGTGCTTAAAGACGGTCTGTCACGTTTGCACCTGCATTAGTGGGGCTCGACAGATTGTCTATCGTTTACATGGTTCGTGGGTACATATTCATCATTCGTCTTCAGTACGTCATTTTACATGTCTGTATATTCCGAAGAGGGACGCAAGACTGCGTTCCGTACCCACACAAAGTTCACGTGCATGGCTTTTGGGGTCGTTCATGCACCTTCCGAACTACAAAAATAGGTCAACCACAAGTTCCTGGGCCCAGCGAAGGAAGAGTTAGTGTTAATTTATATGAAGAATGTTTTTGCGCTCGGCCGGGTTGAGCAGAAACACATTCCGGCGAACACAACGGAACACAAGCAGCGTACATTGCAACTACATTGCATAAGCACTGGTCTGCGATGGCGCCAAAGCGTCGTTTTCCATGGAAACAATTAGTTTCCTAAGGCTTTGTTCTCTTGCTGCAGGAATCGAACCAGCTCTGGCGAACATAGAGGCGACATGCACGTGGCCCCCATTCCTGTACAGACGCACGGGCGCCCATAAGCTTTGAGTTCCTGCATCTTGTGGTTTATATAGTGGTCCTGTTTGCGAAAGATAAACATGAACCGACTAGAAGCCTCATCACATACCTGACATCGTCCAGTACGTGTGCTCCGTCGTTGCGACCAGTCTTCCTTCCCAACAAGCAGTGGCACAGCAGTTGCTGCCACGCTCTGTCAGCAGACCAAATTTGTACAAACACATCAAATGACTGCCTGATACTCATATATTTACACCTAAAGAGAGCACAAGTTCTCTGGACGTGGGACGGTTCTCCACTGGGCCTGGTGAGGCATCAAAAAGTGTGAAGATTACAAGTACGGCAATGCACGGCAGTGTAGTGCCGGTGCTTCACCGTTCCAACTGATCATTGATCCCTACCACCTCTGACGTGGAGTTTGCAACATTAAGGGAATGAAATAGTTGTTCAACGGCTTTGCCGACAAGCGAATGATTTTACAGTCAGCTATGCCGAAGGTATCACAAAGGTGGTTGCAGACGCACTCATCCGCGGCCCTACGAATCAAGCACAATGTTCTGCAACCACTCTTGTCTGCGATAAATCCCGTTTCCTTTCCATATTGCTTTTTTTGTATTCCTGACAGTGTATGTAGCCGCGTTTCTCGCCAGTCGAAGCACGAGTCAAGCACTTTAGCATCGATGGTGGTCTCTTGTGGTACTGGTGAAGCGTGGATCCCCCAGATTCTACGTCCAAGCTTCGTTTCGTACAGAGGCCTAGCGTGAAATGCATGGTAATACTTTAGCATGCCATGGTGTAGCTAATACAACAGTAAAGCGAAGCGGTTCTTTTCTGGCCTGGGATGCCATTTAGAGAAAGTACTTCTCTTCAATTGTCCAGAATGCCAGAAGCAAGAGCCCCGGAACAGCCTCAAAGCATCGTTCGTGCAGAAACTTTCCATTTGTGAACGGATCTGCACAAATCTATCAATTGATTTCATCGTGGGTTTACCATGAGGTAGTGATTCACACAGCGCGTACACTGTCCTGGTTATACTCAGCAACTGTGAGCTAACTTACAGCAGAGCGAGCGAAAGCTTTATTCGTTAATTATGTTTGCAAGCCTCATGGTTTTCCGAAAAGCATCACTATTGACAGGGATCCGAATGCGCTTTATGGTGCGAGTTCACGAAACACCTTAACTGACCCTAGCGTATACTCATCTAACTTCGCTAGGAGAGTGAAGAAGAGTACACAGCTGTCTGTTGCAGACGCAGCTGGCTTCTTACTGACCACGCTAATTACGGAAGGCCATAACAATTCGAGGCACCATCAAGTATTCGTTATTGGAAGGTAGCAGCATGCAGGCCAGCCTCACAACGCCGGGGGAAGGTAGCTCGACTCTCGGCAACTGGTCTGTATTCGTTAAAGACCTCCTAGGCAACGCTCCAAGCCACCAGCGACTACGCTGTCCATGCCCAAGTGAAGCCAAGCCGTTTCGGAACCTAGATCACAGGCATTGATGAAGACAGGCGCTCCTTATGCCAATGGCTGGGCATCGGCTTCTTCGAACGGTCCGCCTTCCGTGGCGCTTACAACACAGCGGGAAAGCGACCCAATTAAGCTGTCAAATTAGAGTTCTGCAATGGCCAGCATACCTTTCGTTTTGTGGCGCCTTGCTTGCGCACCTGCATTCACAGCATATGGAGCGTCTGTGTTTCACAGTTCCTCGAATCTCTTATCCACGCCCTTTTTTATCAATGACAAAGATGTGACTGAATTGAAGCAAAGGGAAGACCTTCTAGGCTCTGGGGAGCTATTATTACTGGGCAGGCATGCGTGCCTATAGTACGGCATACGCGGAGTCATGCAGACACTGCCATGTAAAACGCTGAACCAGAGGCCAGCCAAGTGCTGTGAACAGTTCCGTATTCCCTGGCGTCGGTGGCGTCATGTGAGCCTTTATTTTGTTACTGATTTGCCTCTCACGAAAACGGGGAATGACTCGACTCTACCGTTGGTCGACTGGCTCAGCAAAATAGCTCATTTCGTCCTCTGCTAAGAAACCGTTCTCAGCCGCTGACACTATAAAGCTCGTGGCAGAGTGTGTTATTCGCTACAACGGACTCCCAGACGCTCTTATTTCTGATCGAGACCCGTAATTCCAGTCGGAGCTGTGGCAATAACTGTGCACTCGCTTTGACATAACCCGTGCATTTTCCTGACGTCACCACTCTCAGACTGGTGGCCAAACGGAACGTGTCAGCCGTACTGAAGAGCAAACAACTGCGAGTCTCGATACAAGCTCATTAGCAGTAGTAGGAGCGTATACTGCCTACACACGCCCTTACCTACAACACAACCTGTTATCGTCAACTGAGCTCCTACTGTTCGAAGTAATGAATGATGAACACACACTCCCAGGCGCCAACCTTGATATTGTTGGAGTTTTAATCCCTACAATCACTCCTCCCAAGACAATGCTTGTTCTTCAGCCGTGCGATGGTGTTCACAGTCATACAATGGGGTAAAAGGGCATGAGCACCCTATGCTAATTCCAAGAGATCAGCAGCTGAGTACGCAGTAAGGGATAGAAGGGGGCTGAGCAGCAAGCACCAACCGGCCCTGAACAACTGCCAGATGTTTGATCCCCGCTACCGCAGCGCCATTGAGGTCACCCAAAGCATCGGTGCTGTGGCTTACTGTCTTGCTCTGTCACTTGCATATGCGTGTCAAAACGCCTTCCACGTTTCGCATTTGGTCCTCTACCGCCAACGCGCTCCGGATGTGGTTGCGCAGAAAGCCGTCACCTGTTGGCGTCCTATCCCCAGTGAAGCTGGCGACCCGACGGATCCGTACGTTGTGCTTTATGTACTTGACCAGCGTAGGAAACGAACTCCATAACCTCGTCAAGTGGCGTGGCGAGCCTGGGAACCGATCTACGTGGGAGCCCGCCCATCATCCCGCCGGCTGCCCGCTTTTGTTCCGTCCCTGGAGGCGCCGTTATCGCAAAACCCAACGTGGCACGTCATCTCCCCTCCCTCCCTGTATTCGTACACCCACCCAACCCACCCCTCTTACTGGCTGCCCGACACTGTTTCGCTTCACTACCCTCCGTAGACGCGTTTCCCTTTCTCATTTCTACGTTCTGTTTCCATTCTGTGTCCCAGGGTAAAATAAGTTAAGACGCGTATCCCATTCTCTCGTGTTGAGAGCCCGGCTGGCAGTCTCCCCGCAGGAAAGGCGGGGAGGTGTTCCTGCGCTTACATTGGCACTTGCACGCACCCTCCCTTCACTGCTGATGTCAAGATATAGATGAGCAGCTTAAACACATGAAGGCAGATGTAAAGGATGCCACAAAATTCATGCACACAAACCGAGTTGCATATAGAAGAGAAAAATCTCGTAAGAGTAATAAGAATCATAAGAATCTCAATAGTACTAATCCAAAATGAAAGCAAAGAAGTTTCGATGGCTAAAACACATGAAGTCAAATTAAACAATCGTAATAGATATGCGTATACAAGTGTAAGATGGTGACACATTACATAGGACAAAAACTTAATAACAATGAGGATGATAATATCAAAAATAGTAACATCAATATGATTAGTAATGGTACTAAGAATAATGTTAGTGGGAACTGGAATAAAGTACGAGGGAGTGTGACCTTAATTAAATGAAGCAAATAAATTCTAACAGTACGTGAATATAGATAGAAAGGTAAATGAAAGAATATATATATATCTAAAACAAGTTAATAAGGCTGGGTACATTAAACTACTACCATGGAAAGACGTCAAATAAACTAAATACACAAGGAGAAAGAACAACGAACACTGCAGGACACTGGTGAGCATAGCCGAGCGTAGCAGTGCCGTGCAGAACATAGCCCTAAAAGAGGAGCGCCACGCACAAATAGCAGAAAACAATAGCAGAACACAGCAGAGGCGAGCAAAGAAGAGCAGAAAGTAGCCCTAGAAGAGGATCGCCACACACGATTAGCTGCAAACACAGAAAAGCTCAACAAGGAACAGCAGAGCAGCAGATAACACAGACCTACGAGGAAATCGCAGCAGCTGAAGCGTCGGTTGAAGATTCAGGCGGCGCAACAGGACCAGGAGGTTTAGTTGCGCTGGCAAGCGGGGCAGGAATAAGTGCTCGGAAGTCTATGTGGAGGGGCAGGCGGGACCCCCCGTACGAACACAGGCCAGCCGTCCAGCTGTTGCGGAACAGCCCATTCAGGGAACAATAAATTAAAATCAAGGGGAGAAAAGGTCGAAGATTGCCAAAATCCCCCGGCATGGGGCAAAGAGCACAATCCAGGAGGGGGGGAAGTTGTTCTGTGCAGCCATTATAAGGGATCTCCAATGGGACCGCTAGAGGCCTACACGGTGTAGCATAAACTAATATAATATTAGTTGTATTTCAGTTCGCTTAAGCAAGAAATACGGCCTTCAGGATAGGAGTACCCGGCAGCCGACCACGGTTTGAGCCTGGCTGAGAAGCTCACAGCGTAGCTGAGGCACTTATGCACTTACGGGGGTCAGTTGCACAAAAGATATGCTTTTACCTCCTTTCTTCCTTAAACAGTATTCTAGTCTGGATAAATATCTATATCATGATAAGTAGGTGCGACTAGCGGATACAAGCTACATCTTTGTGTTATTCATCATGTGTGCACCCAGTAGCTACGCAGAATTCTGTACGTGCTAGCCGCTGGGAGCGCTGTGCGCTGCACTAGGGATCAGGGCCTTCAGGAACTGGACCCCACCGAAAACAGTCGGTGAGCGTAACAGTAAGTCCCGCTCTGCTACTTGTGCCCCCGATGACAACACAGTTCAGGCACCTCACACGACGGGGCGAAAAGGAACTAAGACGAATGAAGGGACTACAGGCGAATGAAAGCTCTCGATGATCGAACCGTCAGTCCCTCATCTGTGCATGCCTTGCTTTAGAACACTTACCAGATGAAATCACCTTTACAAACTAATAATTCCTTGAACAGAGGTTGACTAACTGCCGTTTCCGAATGGTAGTTCGCTGTGGGGCACCCCCACAGTTCCCCACTGCAGACCTGACGGCGGGCAACTGCTGTCTCTCTCCTTCAAGAAGCTGTTTCACAGCTTCACAAAGTTCAACCTGCATAAATATTCAGTGGGTGAAACAGAATTAATTGCATACAGGTACTTAGTAGGTCTCCCTGCAAACAGAAAAAAAAGTTCGTATAATCCCCAATCGTCTCGGCACAGCGACCCGTTAGGCTGGGTGTGGTTAAGACGAAACTGAGTAGTATGGACCAGAACATCTTGCACTAAGCGCCATGATACTTTCACTTGGAATCAAAACAATACACCACGTTTTGGTATATAATGTCTAGTGAACTTGTTGAGTGCTTAACACGGTTAGTGGCAGCTAGGATTTACACCCGTATACACACTGACACGCCACCTACGAGCGGAACGAGCATGGCAAACCGCCGTGTTGACAAGGTTCCTGTGAGGGTAGTGAAAATTCACTACACGGATTCCTCAAAAAGTTACTAGTGGCATGAACCCGCCAACTCCCAACCCCCGTAAATCCTTAACCCAGAGTCCTAAATTCCTAAACAAGAAATAGTTAGCCACCAACCCTAAGTCTCTACCCCTTATCCTAAGCTCTGAAACTCCAGACCCATAACCATAAACCTTAAGTCTTAACTTCCTGCGCCATAAATTCGTACCCGCTGGAAAGTCTAAGCGTTGGCACTGTACAAACAACCCATTATGTCTTGAAGCATAAATCGTACATTGGTAAATATAAAATTGCCCAGAAAGCGGGGATGCCTTTGCAGTAACTTCCCAGGGGTTAACCTTTTTACTCACCGCGCATCACAGTGTTATCGGTATCTTCCAAGCCATGGGTGCATCTTTTTCCTCGTCGCGCGTTACATACAACATAGATGTGTGCAAATTCATTAGCCGCAACAAAGTGGAAGCCGTCAGCAAATCTTATCCAATGGAAATCACGCAGGTAGACAACGGAATAAGGTCTTCTCAAAAACCCTTACCCACGAATGAACTACGACGCACAGAATGCGAGCTCTTTTGCTGTGAAATAGAAGGATGGAGTAGCTGCAAATGAATTAGTACGTCGCGGAAGACCGCAAAATATCAGGGTTGCGGCTTAAGGAACTTGTAGTGCACAGGCACTACAATGGACCTTCGACGTGACCCCTCGAGGCTTAGTAACATGAAAAAGCATAAATAATATAGAATACGTTGTGGTTTAAGACAGTTTTAGATTGAGGCGAAGCATAATGGGAGCAGAGTGCTCGCTAGCCGACACCGGGCATGGGGCTGGATGCGAGGTTGATGCTGTGACTCTGGCGCTGACCCTCAGCGGCGGTCAAGACTCCGTTCTGTTATTCGGGGTTTTTCTTACCTAACGATAATATGAACTCAAAGGTATAAGGCTATTTACGGTATACAGTAGTAGTTTAGCGAGGATCATGGATGCAGATAGTTAGATGCAAGAGTGCGCATAGTCAGGCTAGCTTCGGGATCATCCTAGTAGTAAAAGCAGTGTAGGCCAGCTGTTCACTACAGAACTTCTTGCGACTGCTATGGCGTTGAACACGGGTGACCGTGTAAAGTACCGAAGGGGATTTGAGAAACGTCAACTCAAAAACTAAAACTATGTCTAATGTTTGACAAACACAGCGTCGTTGGCAACCTGGCCGGCTTTCTATAAGCTGCACCTGCGTAGCATCCTTCAAACAAAGAGCATCGTGAAAAGCGTTATATTATTAGCGACTATTATGAACAGCTAATGAACTCTGAATATCAACTGTAGAGAAAAACATAAACAGAGCTGAAGTAAAATGGGAAATTTTTAACGGGGGAAACTCCTGCAACTTGGCCGTTTGCCGCTCTTGGTTGGAGCAACATATTTCGTGATTTGCAACCAATACGTGGAGGTCGGCACACGCATTTGCACGCATCTGCCTGATTGGAACATGCTGTGTCCAGAGAGGGTTCATTTAGCAACTGAAGTCAGCCTGCCTCATGCACCAATTGCATGCGATCTCTTCCGAAGATGGAGCATTCTTCTGTTGGGCCCCACTTAGCAATACGCGCGCGCATAAAAAGAATTATTCTGGGCGGTAGCCGCTTAACAGTGTTACTTATGAAATTTATTGTATGAGCGAAAACAGTTTGTTACACGAAATCGTCGGCACAGGCATCCACCCTGGCCTGGAACTAGCGCAGCTTATATGCTTTGTGCCAGTGCTGCTCTTGTCCGGCATCTCGCAAGCTGGCACAAGTTCCGGGACAACCTTTCGCACTGCGCACTCGACACGAGTTCATCTACCTCATCCCCTTGATTTTACTTCGAGCATTTCTTTTGTGAAAAGCGTGTATTTTTCACATATTAGACCTGAAGGTAATGAAATAGCTGATGACTTGGTCATGGGTATCGAGTGGCAACAACGTTTTATATATATGTCCATTGCATCCAACCAGCGAACGTGACTCTATCTTCTCAGTGTTTTGAGGCAGGCTTGCAAACAGCTACCATATCACTCCCAATACGGACGTTTCCTAGTGATGAGAAAACCATTCAGTCATCCAGTCTACCCAGTGACCAGGGAGCGAAGGCAAAAGCCAAGAGAGAGTCGCGCTCGTTTTGCAGGAGGGCGACGGAAACGCGCACGTCTCATATTCCAACACATTCGACACGTCTCACGGTCGATACACACCTGGCGGAGCATTCTATCTGTTAAAGCAGAAGCACACAAAACCGCTAATTGATTATGTTATGCCTGTTAGGCACGTTGGCCCTTGAAGCAATTGAAGTGCCTCAAATATATGCTATTAGGGCATAAGTACTCCAAATACAAGACTCGCCAAAGACCTCTAACAACACCCACAGGAACCACAGGTTTGTGCAGGTGAGAAAGATCCATGTTGACCGCAGCAGTCATTGCCCACCAAAACAACCCACACAGACGTTGGGCGTGTTCAGAATACACTGAAAAAGCATTTTCTAGCCAGGAAGCAGCCATCCCATCTTCATGCAAAAAGCAAGCCTTAAATGCGCGGCCAATAGCAGCTAACTGTTGTACATAGTGCTGGCAGAACTCCAACACGATTAGGTGATCGGATGGGATCCAGTATTTCAGTCCACTTGTCACCTCCCCGATTCCAAATTATTTTCTAGAAACAGCAATAGCAAGGAAAATGCCAGTACCTACAACAACTACAGCAGCCAAAAGTTTAGCAAGAGCAGCGCTAAGAGAGGCAGCAATTACAACAGGCACAACAGCAGCCTCCATTCCAACGAAAAGAGCAGCGTGATGAGAATAGCTCAACGCCCGCTGAAGAGCCGCAGTTAGTGTTTACAGCTTGGCGTTTAGGCTTCATAGACTGCATTTTCGACACGTATAACATTCACGCTGTACATAGAGTAGCTGTGTTTCTCAGAGGCACGCAGAGAGAACAACCGGAAATAAAACTAAAAGGATGTTCGCCAAAAGGAACTGTTTTAGACACTACAGAGACTGGGCGGTAGTTCGTGAACATCTCGAAGGTATAGGGGTTATTCTTCCGAAGCTAACCAGCCACAATATGCAAAGAAAACTGGCCAGCATTTGACACACCAATAAGGTATTCGGAAACGCGTGCGATGAAAAGGGCGACGAGTACTTTGCTTGGGAAGGTTTGTTGATGCGTCCCATAACTCTTGCGTGTAGCTCTCACTAATATGGTTGCCACGAAGTGGAAAGCCATCACCGCTCATAAGCGCATGTGGCTTTCTGTATGCTTCGAACACAGGCTGCCAACTTGCCACAGCCTGCACTCTTCCTGGTTACGCCTTCCGCAATGCTTCTTAGTAACCATAAAACCTAAGAAGCTTAACCTCTATGAGAAAGCCAAGTCGCTATAGCCGCAAAATAAAACTCAAAAACTAAACTCTAGACCCTAAGCCAGAGACACTAAACCCTAAACATTACTCTTACAGGTCCAAGCCTAAACCATAGACTAGATCCTGGTCTTGTAACGTATCATCCCCAGCACTTAGTTCCGTAAAGTTTGGCCGTAGCAATGCTTAATGCTAGACACGGCCGTAAACGCTACCCTCAACAATGAAGTTGTGGGGAGCTGTTGACCTGGAATCCCCTAAACAATAAAGCGTAGAGGGTGAAACCTGCCGCATATATCCTGACCTCCTGACCATTACTCTCCACCCTACCACCCTGAACCGTGGTGCTAGACTAAAGGTCTAAGCCCTTAAGCATGAACCCTAAAACTTTAAACCCTAAATGTTCAGTAACCAACCGTAAACTCTGAACCGTGAACGTACTAAGCCTAAACTCCAAGACCTTATAAGCTCAAACTTTAACTGTAAGGGCCTAAAGCGAAGTCTCTCCATCTTCTTCCCTAAACCGTAAGCCCTTATGCATATGCCTTATTATCCCTAAAGCTTAAAGCCATCTGCTACAAATTCCAAGGTGTGATTAACCTTTAACTCAGCCTGCACTTGCCTGTAGTCGCTAACTCCCAAATTGGGCATACGTATCTTCCCGTTGGCTCCATGAATACAATGTAAAACAAGCAGGAGAACCGTGGATAAACGTAAAGTGCTTAGCGGCACCAGCCTGGAGGCCGTTGACAAATATTGCCCGATGGAAAGTATGCAGGCACACACCAGAAAAAGATCATAGGAATGGAGCACTACATGCAGTTGTTTTCCTACAAATATTTGCAGCTAGCGCAGACGTTAGCCCCCAAATTTATTTCTACAGCAAAACAGAAAAATATAGTAGGAATGCAGTAAGGCACTACCTGCAGGCTTTTTCCTACAAATATTTGCAGCTAGCGCAGAGGATAGCCCCCAAACTTAGTTCTAGAGCAAAATAGAAGCAAGGCAAAGGAACAGGAAAGTGAGTGTTAGATCTTGGGGAACCCCCAAGGAAAGTCGTGACACAAGTGGCGTGTGACTGTTTCTACCATCTTGACCTGGTGCCCGCGCCTGAGCCGCACTGCAAATGAGTTGAGATGCAGTAAACCAGAAATTAAAACTTGGTCCAACGTTTGGAAAAAGTGGCGCCGTTGGGAATATGGATTCCCCTAACGTACACAGCTTCCTTCATGGAGGCAGGCGCCGGGAAGGAGATTGCAGGCGGGCAACTATTAAGCGCCCACAACGTATACATTCCGAATATCAATTGTAGAAGAAATTGTAGGGGTTAAAGCAAATCGCGAGGCGTCTATCTAAAATATAGGCAACTTCGACGGGCATATGACGTGGTGGGGGATGAGGGCGAACCGGCGCTGGGTTCCAGTTATCCCTGTATATGGGGTTAGACGCAGGCCCTGCGTGACTTGCCGTAAATACAGGGCACGCTTTTACTACTGGAAAGGACTCATGCCGCGCACATACTTACTGCAGTCGAAAGGAACTCCACGCGCGGAAGTCATCACAGCTCCATTCGATGCCGCATAGAACCGCATGAAACCTATAACTGGAAAGGGCTCGCTCCCCTTTGTAGTTTAGTGCTGCGATGCAATGACTGCACATTTGTACCGACTAACCTAAAGCCCCCAAACCCCTAAAGAGCCACAATATCCTAACTGGCACAATAAAAACTTCATTTGAGGAGGATCATCAGAATCCATTTTGCCCTCTACACTGCAAATGCGTACACTACAGCACTGCACAACTGCTCAGTAAGCTAATTTTCGAGCTTCTGTACTGCGTCCATCAGTATCTGCAGACAGGCGTAAGCAACAGCACTTCACTGTGCAGCGATACTGCGGAAGCACGTTNGTCCATCAGTATCTGCAGACAGGCGTAAGCAACAGCACTTCACTGTGCAGCGATACTGCGGAAGCACGTTGGATATGGCTGAAGGAACATACTCGCTGCTTTCGTTTTTCGAAAGTTAGCTGGACAGTTCTACGTACACCTGTTGCACTGGTCGTACAACACAAGTAACTGATGCTAGGGAAATACAACTTGACTCCAAGCTCCATCATGTGACTGAAGATATGGTGTGGGTACAAACGAGGACAATGGGACAGTGGCTCACAATGGCCGTGTCCTTGCTAGCTCATCGAGCTGTGCGGGATATGGTGACGTTTCGGTCCTTCCGCTGATTGGCTGTTTCCTTGCCTGTTTCTCTAAAGTGCGGTTCTCTGCTCCCTCTGCGATAGAGGGGGTAGACGGCGGTTGGGGAAAGCGATAGCAGCCTTCTTGACCCTGCCAGTAGTCATATGCTTGCCTCAACAATTTAGCCATGCGTGTCTAAGTATGCGCATATATAAGGTAAATTGGGAATGACTCATTTGAACAGTTATAATGTATTTGATGGTGCTTTCTACGTGGATAACTATGCAAAAGAGACCAAAAAAACATGTCGCTATCGACTAGTTTGAAGGAGATGCGCTAAGCTTCTCAAAGCAACGTACCTTCTTCAACATTGTGTACTCGCCTGCTGGCTGGTAACCGTATAACTTCCAGAACGTGAAGCTGTACCCAAAGCCACCTAGGCACAAGTCTCGTGCTCGTAACACCAGTGCCAGCAGCCTTACATCCGTCTTTCTCACTTGCCCCCCACAACGTCACCAGTAACTGTAAAGCCGTGGATTGAGCTAAAACCACTAGTGTGCTACTACTCTGTAGACTGATTGTGAAGAGGAAAAACAAAAAGCCCAAAGCAGAACATTCAGTGCAACTCAACGTTCGCATAGCATTCAATGTAAACGTACACATCGTGCTCCACTTACCTGCCGGGGCAACTGCTACTCAGCAGCTTCCCCTGTAGATAGCTTCATGCTAACAGCGTTCGGATCCAAGACCAATCATTTTTCGTAGGCAGCAGATGGCTCTGCCGTTGATTAGGTGCAAAAGCAAACAACTACTAGATACTGAAGAAACCTTTATCTACGGACGACACGTTACCGAGCGTACTCCCTAATGCGCAGGAAAATGCTCAAATCAAGCAAACGCAGAAGCTTTCAGTCCTTCGAACGTCACGGACCGTATACGATGGAGTGGCAGCACGTCTCAAGACACACGTTTGATGTCCTGCACAGTGTTTCAAATAGCTTGCAGTGCAAATCAGCGCAAATGCCCTACCCAAATGCCTTTTTGCCAGCATATGCGCTGCCACTCTCGTCTTCCTGCAGTACAGCAGCTAATGGCGGTGCCTCAAAGTCTGAAGACCCGGACGCCCACTTTTTACCACCTCTGAAATGTNACTCCGCAAGATAGTCGTGGTGTGGTGCATTTGTTGTTCCCATCTAATACACGGGGCTTGGCATATCCACTCAGACACGTTTGGTTCGCAGCGAGGGCCAGCCTACTATTTGCGTCGTACCCCGCTGGCACGGTCAGCCGGGGTAAATAGCTTCCCCCAACTTCCGAACCACTTTAAAAAATGTTTTCATACACCAAATAGGTCAGTGCCTGTCTTTAGGGTGGTGCACTCTCCCATTTCTGGCCGCTTCGCAATATCCACAAACATCGCAAGAGTTGTTTCTGGTGCCAGTCACTAAGTCGTATTCCTTACGCCAGTTACACTATGCAACGGAGGCAGTTCACTTCACGCGATTGTCGGCACGGGCATTCAAGGTACTCTACAAATCAGCCACTGCTGCTCTTCCCCAACATCTGGCAGGCTGCCACAAGTTCTGATGCCAACGGTTGCAGTGAGTTCCAGTCATTCTCAAGCACCAGCACGGGGTAGAATACTGCCGACAGAGATCACGTTTTGCCTGCAGGTCTACTCCAACGGGGCCAATGGAGCGCGGGCGACGAGGCGCCGATAGAAACAAGATGGTGACCCTGGGTCTGCCCGTTGGTGCCCACATCAACTGCTGTGACAACGGCGGCGCTAACAACCTGTGTATCATTGCTGTTAAGGCTTGGGGCTCATGTTCGAACCGTCTGTCTCTAGCTCCCTTAGGGACTGGGTGTTGGCTCGATACCGCCTAAAGCACTTCTATGGTCAAACATGTGTGCCTCTATCCATCGGGCAACATCTTAAAGCCAGTGACAACAGAACTGCCAGTGAATCCACCATCGATAGAGAGTTCCAACTACACTTATTTCCACTGAACCCAACATATTAAGGTGGTTCTGCCTCCTCAGTGGTCTGAAGCACGCCTGCAAATGGCTAGACAAAACGAGCACGAGTCTTTCTTGGCTGCAAATGCCAAGAAAGACTCGTGCTCGTTTTGCAGGAAGACAAAAAAATTATGGCTTCCCAGATTTGCCGCAGGTCTCACCCAGGATAGCCACCTAGCGGAGCAAGGTATCTGTTCAAGGCGAAACATGCGCAACACCGATGACACAATGAATTGGCGTTGCACCTGCTTCTGCTCTAAAGGGTGGAATCGCATCAAATATCCGCTACCTGGGCGGCAATACACTAACTACAATGCTTGCCAGCTGTATCGTGGGGAAACCGCAGACAGCCCATGTTTCTGTAGGTAAAAATGGTCCTTGACCTCAGCAATCCTCTTCCATCACAACAAGCCACATGGACATGGGATGTTCTTCAGAACACAATGCAGAGGCCAGTCCTTGCATATAAATGGAGAAAAAGGAGCCTCAAAATGGAGTAGGCAAAAATAATAAATCATTGCTAAAGTGCTGCCACAAGCGGAAGACTGTTGCCCCTGATGTTTGAACCAAGTCTCAGTCCACATGTTGCGTGCGCAACTCACCAATATATAAGCAGCTGGAGGCACATGCAGTACCCCGTTTCAGAGATTGCTTTGGCAAATACACTTCTATTTCCACACCTCACGCCGATGCCACAGAGAACATATGGAAACAAAGCATGTTGTCGCTGTTCGAGGCCTCGCAGCGAACAAGTATTTTTGCGCACTATCTGGCCCGTTACATACACGCCGATGGTAACGGTAGTGTATCCTCCAGTTCCGTTCCAAATATTCCATTTTTTGTCTTAAGGCAGTAAGTCCACGGTACAAGTTTCCGAAACCTATACCCTTGCCTGCCTTCGGGCACTTTCAGAAGCGCATCCGATAGGCTCAGGAATCAGGAACAAAACACCATACCGTGATACACCTTCTCATGGTTTGTCTACATTACCGGAAAACTCTGGTGTTCTGTAAGCTGTTAGTCGTCAAGGCTGGGGTTAGTTCAACAAATATCGGCAAATCTGACGACACTTTTTTGCCAGCTGCTACTTGCCAACTCTACGCACTCCCTGCAAGCCATCAGACGCCGAAAGAGTAACTACAGGGGCGGACGTAGAACGGCAGCGTTCCTTCACTTGCTTAAGGATGCTTCCGACGCTCATGCAATAGCGCACGACCGCCCCCCTGGCTCTGAACAGTAAAGCGCAGATGCGCCGCTACTTACGGGGTGCGAAATGCTTGCATCTAAGGGAGGTAGGTTGTAGTCAAAAAACGCCCGCATGTTGAAGCTGTGGTCATGCCTTTTCTCCTGTGTGTTACGCAGGTATGGCCTTAGCTTCAAGATGCTCGTAGAGTTGGAATGCGGACAGCTGGCCATAAACGAACCAAGGTCAATCACCCATTTTGCAAGAAACGCAAGACCAGCGTACCGTCTATGCCAGGGCAGCAACGCCGTACGACCGGTACGCTAGATTAAGTCCATTGCTGTCCCATGGACGGGTTAGTATCTACCTTGCCGCCGGCCATCTAGACCATGGGCCAAAATTTGTGGTGAAGTGGCCAGTTAAATTCATATGGTTCAAGGCAAACCGTCCTAGTTCCAATTTGTTTTCTGCGGTGCCCGGTTATGTGCGCTCTTGCCTTGGCCGAGACTGCAATCGCTAATAAAGCGGTAGTGGCGGTCAAGAACAGACAGCGAAAATGATTCTATCTGGTGCATGAATCACTTGAACTGAGACCTAAAAGCATGCATGTGGGATTCGCTCGCACTGTGAATATAGGGGCACCCGAGTTCACAGGATGAATGAACATGTGTGATAAAGCCAGTGAGGCACATCTAGAGTGCCTACTACAAACGCTGCGTACGTTGCATATTCTAGACAAAAAATAGACACTAGGATAGGTCAAGGTCAAACGCCACTATGTTCTGATCGTTTAGGCGTCAGATATGGGGATCGCATTGTGCGAACATAACGACGCGTAAAGCATGATATAGAGAGCTGAGCTTGAGCAGTAATGTCAATACCTATGCTACGGAAAGCCAGATGCTTCACATGGAATGCATTTGCAAAGATGCTTCGGGAGCTGGTGTAAGTCTATATTACTTTTCATGCCGTTATACTGTCACGTACTTGCTGTAGAAAATGAAAAGCATGAGACATCAACTACTGCATGCAAGCCAAGAAATAATGCGTCATTCCATTTTTAAGATCATTGCAATATTTGATCCAGCCACGTCGCCGTTGGCCGTATGATTAAAATGCCATACAGCCTGCTTATACGGTGGAATTTTGAGGTGTCTAGTTTAAAGTTCAGAAGGTTCAGATGGGCTATAAAAGAAGTGCAGTGTGACCATTTGTTGAGAGCCTTTATAACATAGTAATCTGGTTTTGTAGACCAGGCAGGTCTCGGAATACATGATCAAGAATAGCCCATCACGGTGAGACCACGCTGCAACTGTAGGGGCCGCAGCTGAGAGCTGTATGCGCTACTGGACGACAGGAGATCTACTGGCCTCATCACAAAAGGTGACATGCAAAAGGACAAAAATACGCATATACGAATCTATCAGCTTACTAGATACCGCTTAGTGCAATCCAGCAACTCATGCCCATATCTGCAAGTCAGGGTGTTCTTTCAAAATGCCTACAATGCGGGCCCCCCGCTGCAATGTCTGGGTTCAAGCATTCTGGAAGGTTACAACAGCTGGAGTTTTTTGTGAACTCATAAATGTGTCGTTTGAAGCTTTTTGGTCCCTTACGTACGGAAGCACACGCTTCCGTACGTATCCCCTCTTATATTCCAGCTATTTCTTGCGATAGATAGCAACGCCGCTGATCTACCTTGGTACCACATGTGGGAGGCAACACTTCCAGAATACTTTTACGCACAGTCTATGTTTGCCCGCAAAGGATTGGCACTGTATCACAAGGCGCTGGTGGTCCGCTTTGTGCATGAAGCAATTTTTACTGCAAGCAACATCTCAAATTTGGTTTAGATACTCCATAACTTGCAAGGCGCCACTCAGTAAAGTGCCCTTTGCTGCTCTTCTTTCTCTGACCTAGCAGCAACTACGGGAGAGCACTCCGCAAACTTCCAACTGATCGGCACTTGAACTCGTCAGAACACATCTAGTTGTATAATAAGGTGTAACTGTCAGCGCGGTTGGCTCACAAACTGCGTCACAGCGCATGTCCTACTCTGTTGAATACGACTTCAAACACGCACCTAAAAAATTCAAAATTTGCCGACTTGGGGCTGTTCAGGCGCACAACCTAGACTCGACACTGCTAGGTGTGTGGCCTCCAAAAAATGGACAAAAACAACAGTGTGTATTCTTTTGTCTACAGTTGTGGATTGAAGGAACAGCGGTTGCCTCGTACCTCCAGTGCCAGACAGCACGTGACACTACCACGCAGAACTATCAGGCCGAACATTGAAGACGATCGCTAATAACATTACACTACCAACTCTTCAAGCATGGCTGAGCATTATCCTTGCGTTAAGGGACGTTTTTAGAGCAACAAGCTTCACGTGGACTGTGATCCTGCTCGGAGTTCTGTGTTTGTTCGACAGCATCGCACAGTCTGAAAGACACCAAAGGATCAGTTTTGAAACAAACCGTTTGCCTAAATAACCATGGGATTCCTGCACACAGTCCGTAAGAAATGGCAACGCAGCCAGTTTTGTTCCCCGCTCAGATGCACCGCACAACAGGTCCCAGCTTCGGTCATTCCTAAACGTGGTGTAGAACTGCGTTGCATCGCACCTCTAGTGTGTCACCTCCGTTGATCATCGTCACCATGGAGTATCGAAAATTCGCATTTTGCCGGTCAGGCTTGCAGCAAAGCATTGCTCGCGAAAAAAAGCAGCCCCCCAATTATACTGCGCTTTTGCAAGCCCGTACTCCCTATATTACCGTGGAAGGCGAAAAAGAGAAAGCAGAAAAACCATACTGAGTCCGTGTCCGTTGAGGAAAAATAGCGAAGAGACGCCTACGTAAGGTCTAAGTGACCGTGATCACTCCCTCTTTGCCCGTCCATAGCCGAGTGGCGCTGGAGCACCGACGGTGAACTGGACAAAAGAAAGGGAATTAACATAGTTTACGAAAAAAACCCTCGCCCCCTCAGAGGAACAGTGGGGAGCTGGTGAAAGCGGCATTGCAAAGTGGCATGCCGCGTCCACCAGCTAACTAGCAAAGCTCACTTTCTGTGCAGCCAAGCCCTAGAACGCCTGCTGTGACCTTCAACGAGACAGTTCCCTTCGAAAAACCAACTCTTTCGACCGCATCGTGGGTTGTATGCAGAAGATCTATTCCATAAAAAATTTATAGGACAAAACGCAACAGACATAAGGTAGGCAGACGGAACAGTCGCCGTTTCACTTTTGGCTTCTGCCGAAAGCAGTCCTTATTCACAGTCAATAAGCAGGAAAGGCTGGCTTGCTAAAAGCCATTTTCGACCGAACGGCTGCACGTAGGTAAGGCTCGAAAACGTGTGGTTTGGGGTTCTTTGGCATGACCAAACAATTAGGGGCAACTCTCTGTGCGGTAAAGTCGTACTTGCTGGGCAACCCATCCATCCGAACGCGCTTGTTTGGCCTGTCACTGCAGTTACTGATACGCATACTCAGCAAAACGTCCGGCCCTACATGCTTACAATATCGCAAGCTTGCCGTTGCATGAGCTATACGACACAGAGTAAGTGCGCTCTCAAGGCACTTAATTGGGCATTTACGGAACCACAGACCACCATTCCGATGTCGTGGCGGCACGATGACTTCCGTCAGTTTCCCAATATATATATATTGAAAACAATTGATACCTTTGGGGGATACGAGTCTTGTGGGAAGCGCTGTGTTTCTGGTGAGCTTCAACGCGGGCATCTGCCACTAAACCACACACGTCACGTCATTGCTTACTATCTGATGTGATCGACTGTCCGTTTTCACCTTTCAGTATGGCATGTGGGTTGCGCCTTCGCAAAAA
>HG718735.1:0-21743 GCA_000499725.1 Eimeria brunetti
GGAGCTGCCACAGTAGAAGGGGAGGCTGTAACAGCGCATAAGGCCTACAGCTGTGTGTCAGCACCTAAATTAACGGACCGATGCTACAGCTGCCATTGGAGGAGTCTAAAGTTTGGTGGTGGTTTAGTGGCTAGCCTTTGGGTAAAGGTTCTGACGATAGGGTTCGATTTTTAGGGTTTGGAAGTGGTGGGTGTAGAGTGTAAGGCTGTTCTTGATCCGCCCAGAAAAGTGCAGTGGGGCAACGGCACAAAACCGTATATTGGGATCTCTAGTCGTTCACAGGACGGGCAGCAGCAGCGGCAGCATCCTAAGACAAGCAGTAACATAAGCGGGAGCAAAAGCAGAACGACTAGCGCCAGCGGCAGCGGATGCAGCAACAGTAACGGCAGAAGCAGAAGCACAAGCGTCTCACCGGAACCGCGACAGGGAACAGACACCAAAGCAGCATCATCATCATCAGCAGCAGTAATGTATCAAACAGGCTAAAAGAAAGGTTCGCAGGGCCCTGGATTGGCATCGGATGTTTTGTACAGACTGCAGAGGTTCATTGGGAGATGGACAGTTTATTAAGTTTGAAGCGGATTGGCTCCCTACGGCCTCCCCCTCACAGCAACAGCTCGCACCGCTGTTGCCACAACCAATAGCGTACCTATTGTTTGCGTCGCAGTCATGTCCTGCTTGGTGTGGATACTGAAAGGCAACGTGCTGATAATGGAGCCATAGGTTCGGGATTGTAAACATTAGAAAAGTGTCGCTATGCCTTTTGAAACGCAAACGCGCTTGAGTTTATCCCTCATATTAAGGCGTATCTACTTCCCAGTAAGCCGTATATTACATTACATGAAACAAGGGCCAGGCTTATGTGGGCTTCGCTTCACAGGTGGGAATGAATTGTCTGCTTTTCCTGCCAAGCTTCTTGCCGGGGAGATTCAACGAAATGTGCTGCTCTCACATTGCACAATCCATAGTGCGTGAGGTGCACATTTCGTGTTTGGCGTCATAATATTTGACCTGAAACTCTAGTTGGCAGGCTTTAAGCCTCAAATACCAGCCCGGTGAGACTGAGTTTTCCGCGAGAAAAACGAAAAGATGAAGAGATGAAACCCAAGGGAAACAATTTCTAGCGACTTACCTGTTCACTCGGCTGTACTCTCCTTTACTTGGGCGGCATTTCACGGGGCGCTGCAGGCCTTGTCAATAGCAAGCGAGATCACTACGCATTAAGGGGAGCTGTTTCGGTCTGACCTATGGCATAAGTGGCAGTTTCAATGAAGGGTATGACTGGAGTATCAACGTTCGGCGCTTTACTATTGCAGCCGATGCCTCAACGCCGCTGCGTCGGCTTAATTCTACGCATTATCCGTGAGGCACTATGCTGTCCTGTTCACGCTCCAAAATTTGTTGCATCACCAGGAAGGAGTTCCCCGCTTATTGCTGGTGCCGCCACAATAATCCGTAGAAGATGATGACTGGCGTAAAGAAGTTCCAGGCTGGCCGCCCGCTTCTTAGCCGTGTTCCTCTGGGCCTTAAGCCGTCTCTCGTTTTCCTCTGGCAACGACAACGTCTATACGTCGCCAGATGTGCCCTTTCGAAGGTTATTGACGGCATGACTCCCTCCAACCCCATATATCCCTTTTAGTATATAAAAACTAAGGAACGTATTGAGTCCCTACTCAGTTACTCAATAGGTGAGAACCAATGCATCGCTACACGTCAACAAGCTTTTTATGGGCACAAAGAGCACGGGAGGCTGCAAGGCTAGCGTTGTTGCCGTTTGCAGTGAACGTTCACTACACCACCGAACTAGCGGTTTGGAAGTCGATCGTTAGTTCTTGGAGTAATAGAAATATTGTAGTGCATGGCACCACAATGGACCTTCGTCGTCACCCCTCGAGGCTTAGTAACGTGAAAGGGCATAAATGATATAGAATACTTTAAGGTTTAAGGCACTTTTAGATATAAGGAAAGCATAAAAGGGAACAGTGTGCTCGCTTGCCGGCACCGGGTATGGGGCTGGATGCGAGGTTGGTGCCGTGACTCAGGCACTGACCCTCAGCGAGGGTCAACAGTCAGTTCTATTATTTTGAGGTTTTCTTTCCAAATAATAATATGAACTCATATATATTAAGCTTTCTATATTATTTTGTTGTAGATTAGCGTAAATTAGGGATTCGTTGATAGTAGATGCAGAGCGTGCACCAAGTCTGGATAGCTTAGGGTACATAACGTAGTAACAGAGAAGGCCAGCTGTTCACTACAAATATTGTACGAGGCTTCGCAACACTGGAGTTGCACTGCAACTCTGTTGTCATTAAGTGTGGATAAATGAAACAGATTCAAAACAAGAACACGCTTTCCCTTTTAGTTTTTGGTGCCTTTCACCATTTCTTTATAGTTTCGGTCAGCCGGTGGTCCGCTGGCGCATCCAGCAGCAAATATGCGTCGTAAGAGGCTGTGTAGTGCCGCAGCACTAGTCTTGCGCTTCCGGTACCCCTGGAGGGCCATTAGATGTTAGTATATACGTAAGAGATCATTTAGAGAGAAACTAGGTCAATTAGTAGAGGAAACGTTAGGGCGGGGCTGGCTAGGGGTCGGGCACTGCCGACAAGGCGCTGACCCCGATCGGGTGGTCGGCGATATCATCCTTTAATCTTTTAGCCTGTCGACCCTTCTATGGGGTTCAAAATGGGATTTGAGGTTTTAATCCGTTTTCAGTTGCGTATGAGGGGTTTGTGCTGAGTGCAGCGTTGCTAATGCCGGTGTGCACCTATAGTCGCGAGAACTAGATCGTAGTAGCAGCTTGAGATAGAGCTGTTCACTACAGGCTGCACAGTGAATCCCGGGGAGGTTACAAAGCTTTCGCTGCCCAGAATAAACACGCTATACAATTTTCACAAACGTTGGAGGCTCTGAAGCACTAGAAGGTCTCCGTGCCTGGCTGTTGGACGGGGGAATCCTGCAGCGGCGAACCAGCGGTGCGTTCTGCATTTGCTATTCGGCTACACTCAGCGGTTCTGCCACCGAACAGATATGTAAAACCGGTTTGTTCAGGACAATATAAGTTTTAAAAACGCATTAAATGTTTGTACGGCAAACGGTCCACCACATCCTGGAGGTCTGGCTGTTTCGCCCGTGCAGTGAATAGCTATCTCTAAGCCTCTACTACGATCTAGCTCTGGCGATTACTAGATGTTGTGAACACTCACTACAATCACGGCAAACAATGCTAACCTAACAGTTTGCCGTGCTCATTGTGTTCATAAGAAACCTGTTAGCATGTAGGGGCATGTGGGCTGACACCTGGTAAGTAAATTTTCAGTGAGTTTCGTTGTTAATAAGCATTTAGATGTATTGGGATGGACCTACGTGGGAGTATACTTGCAAGTGCAACAAGAAGTGCTGACATGCTGGACTGTCCCATTTCCAGCCCCAGCACGTGGGGCCGCTGCGCCAGGGCTTGTGAAGACGCCGAAAATATTCCTTTTTCCTATTAAGAAATTATGGAGCTATTTTGAAGTTTTGGGTTAATTTATTTTACTGAATAGCGATGTGCCGGTAACATCGTCAGTCTCAGTAAGAGTCAGCCCGATGCAAACAGATAAGGGAAGAACGTCAGGGCGTTGCAGTGGGCCTTACTGGCTGTTAACCTATGCCAGGGCGAGATATTAATAATTTGAGGATCAGGTTTATCACCATATGCTATAAGGCAGACTCGGGACTAGGAGAGACTGAGCGTTCTCTCATCAACAATCTCCATGGCCTGCAGTCCCTCTACTTGTCCTAGTTCTTGCTACCCCACCGTGTGAAGGATTTCGGGACCTTAATGATAAAATCACTAGGTGAGTTTTCGTTGGGGGCACAAGTCGCAGAGCAAGGCTGGTCTTTGCTGCTCACTGGTGAGAGGGAGGTCCGTTCCCGAGGTCCCTGTGATCCCCAGAGCCCCAAACCCTCCTTTTTTGACACGCAAAGAAAAATTTATCGTACGCAGGGGCCGGAGTTAGCATGGCCTGTGCGAATTTGATTGGGGAACATTTACTTGGCTTCGTAGCCTACAAGTAAAAATGCTCAATGACTGGTTGGGTCCTAGGTGAACTCAAGGGTGGTTGTAGTGAACACTCACTACAATCACGGCAAACAATGCTAACCTCACAGTTTCCCGTGCTCATTGTGTTCATAACAAATGTGTTAACTTCTAAGGGCATGGGGTTTGACACTTACTAATTAAGTTTTCAGTAAGTCTCATAGTTAATAAGGATTAGAAGTAATTGGGTTGGACCCCCAGTGAGAGTATCCTTGCAAGTGTAACAAGAAGTGGAGGCAACACGCTGGACTGTCGCCTTCCCTGCCCCAGCCCCAGCACGTGGGGCCGCCTTGCCAGGGCGTCTGGCGACGGCTAAACATTCCTTTATCTCATTAACCAATAACTGACCTATTTTGAAGTTTTGGGGTAACTTATTTTACTAAACAACGATGTAGCGGTAACATTATCCGGCACAGTATTACTCAGCCTGAAGCAATCAGATAAGGAAAGAACGTCAGGGCGTTGGAGTGGGGACCAACGGAGGATGCCCACAGACAGATACATGCCTCTACTGGCTGTTGACCGAAGCTAGAGCGAAATATAAGTTATTCAAGTATAAAGAGTATCACCATAAGCTACAAAGCGGGCTCAGGACTAAAGAGGGTTTGAGCGTTCTATCATTATCAATCCCCATGGCCTGCAGTCCCTCTACTTGTCCTAGCCCTTGATACTCCATCGTGTGAGGGGAATCGGGCCCTCAACTTAAAATCACTGAGTGACTTCTGACTGAGTTTGTGTTATCGTTGGGGGCGCAAGTCGCAGGGCAAGGTTGGTCTTTGTTGCTCACTGGTGAGACTGAGGTCCATTCCCGCGGGCGCTGAGATCCCCAGAGCCCCAAACCCTCCTTTGTTGGCAAGCAAAGAGATGTTTCTCACAGTGGTCGGCGACTGCTCCCTTTCACGTTCATCAGTCTTTATTCAAGCTCGGATCGCTTGTTCGACGGTGAGGTACAGTTGTTCGATATATCCATCGCTTTGTAGGTGGCAGGCGGAGGAAGCAGCTCTCTTAATGTAAAAACAGCGTCACAGCTGCTACCATCCTTCAGATTGACAGGGTGGATATCTGGAACTAGTTCTCCAGGGAAACCCTGTTGGCGAACCAGTCTGGTTACTAGTAATTCCGTAGTACCAGATACGTTAACTAGAAAAAAGTCAAGGCGTCCCTTTGAAAACCCCCCTTTACTTTGCCAACAGATGGGAGTTTGGGGCCATAACGACCTCAAGGCCCTAGGGAACTAGAGCCCACCTTCACCAGTGGGTGTAACAAAGCAGTAACCCACATCCACAACTCACTCCAGTACGGACAAGACAATCGCCAGCACAATGCACTAACGAATTCCAGGTAAGGTCCCGAGCTCCCCTACACGATGGGGTAGCAAGGGACTGATATGAGTGGAGGGGCTGCGGGGAGGTGAATGCTGCTGGTGAGCGAATGCTCAGTCCCTCTTCGTTCCAGCGCTTTGTATAGAACATATTGAGAGAAAAAGCCACCCGCTCGAACTAATGCTCTCTTTAACAGAGACTGGCTAACAGCCTGTACCGAATGATACTCGTCTGTAGGGCACCACCCTTGGTATCCACTTCAAGCATGCTGACGAGCCTCCCCTATCTGCTTGCCTTAAGTACACTATTACTGAGGCTGGGAAGGCTCAGCATTCTTATTTAGTAGAATAGAACGGACGAAAGCTTCAGATAATCCTCTGTTCTCTTTTCCAGGAAAGAAACTTCTTTTCTCCCCATGAGCCCCGGAGAAGCGGCCCAAAGGGCTGAGGCTGGAAAGAGGGCACGGCCTAGCATGTATGGGAACATCTTATTGCACTGCCATGATTCTCTCACTTCAAGTTACACCATACACATCCTTTGAGTATTTAATTGCTAGGGAGTTTATTGAGTACTTACACAGAAGGAGACGGCTAACACTTGCATCCGTACACGTGAAGATGCCTCTTGCGACCACAAGGAGCACGATGAACTGCTAGGTTAGCATTGTTGCAGTGATTCTAATGAAATTTCACTACGCCATAGGCCAAGTTTGGAATCATAGATGCACGTGTGGCAACAGGCAGAGGCCTCGGAAAATGGGAATACTGGCCATATAAACGGGGAAATAATCGATTGAGAGGCAGGTGAGAGCCAGCTGGATTTTAGAAATGTCCTTCAAATTCTTTTTGACTCCATGGTAGCTCACGACGGTCCTTGGATGGGATCAAGGACTCGTCTCGCAGCAGGTGGCCCTGGGCCGCTGCGCCCAGAGCCCGTGGAGACTGAAGACGATGGGTCCAGCCGCTTTTTCGGAACTCATACAGTAACTCCTCTGGCTTGATTGAATCTCGCGACGGCCCTTCGGTGAGTTTGAGAACTCTCATCAGACTCGTTGCTAGATGAGGTAACTGGGTGATCAGGGTGGGTAACATGAACATGAAGTAGGGAAACATTAAATTGTTGTGTAGTTGTTAGCGCCTGATAATTAAATTTGATAGAAAAAAGAGAGTTTAATTGGTAAACCAGCTCGGGGCAGCTAGATGTGCGAACCTCCTCCAGAGCTGAGGCGATCCAGCCAGCTGCTAACGTGGCCTGAAATGCCAAGACCGGGGGTTCGATTCAGTTCTTATTTTACATACTTTTCCAGTTTGGCTCATGAACTGCTCCACAGGCTCATGCTGACACATGGTGGTTCTCGTACCCCAATTCTGCGAAGTAGATTAGCCAGATGACCCTATCGCAAGGTTACTATGCTAAGCCGCCGTGCGAATTACCCTTAAATTAATTGTCTAGGGCATATATATTCTGGAATTGTAAGGAAATATGCATGACCTTGACATAGAAGAACTAGTGCAATGGTGCTGCGCATCGTGTCCCCTTGCGGAATTGAAGTGCATGCGTATGGTTGGTTAGCCCATAGCAGTAATCTGTATACCGAACGCGGGCTGGTGCACAGACGAACCACATTAGCCATATTGACATTGAATTTTGCAGAACACTGTTTTTGATCTCATATTTACAGCTTCAACACCTCAATATTGCCGACCAAATGCGGCTGTTCGGGCCACTTTCCGTTGCCGCCGTGGCAGTTCTAGCGGAGGTGACTGAACCGGCTCAAGTACTGGCCGTTTCTGTTCCCAGCTCGGAACTCAGTTTCCTACCCAATGAACGTCTCATACTGGGTCAGAGAGCCTTTCCACAGAGATCGAGAAGGGAGCACATGGTAATGCCTCCCTTGGCGATGGCCATGGTGGCCTCTATAGTTGCCACACTCTTCTTGCTCCTTCAGTGCTTCAGTGGTCTACAATCCGGCGAAACTTCGAGCATCTATGGGGTGAATAGCCGAAGGCTTGCGGAAGCACCTTCAGATCTATGTAACGTACGTCTTCGCTAACTGAAGCAGGGTACCCAGGCCATGCACAGGTCTATAGCAAGGAACTGTAGATGCACGCGCGCATAAGTGTATTCCTGCGGAGTCAATAGGTAGTTGAATTGTTCTAACGGAATATATGAAATGTATCTTCTGGGGAGGTGCTGTGCTTACAAGGGAATTCCCGCACCACACCACAGGGGAATACGAAACGTAGTGCAACAGGCAGGGATGATGACCCGACAATTACCGGTCCCTTACCATGTAACTCGCGGGTCGTTATCCTTAGTAAGGAAACGTATTGTTGCCTTCCTTGAAAGACATCAGCTTATATTGCGGGGGCAGCCTAACGCACTTTGCCGCGCAGGTTACGGTGAGGTCTCAGCAGGCGCCATCTCGTTAGGTAAATAGACCACAGTATACCTCTCTCTAAGAAACCCGATACTTTTAGTTGTACATATGAAGGCTTTTGGTTCATATCGCTTTTGCCTGCTTCCTTATTCCGCCTATACTGCTGTGGAGGTTCGAGTGCACGTAGCACTAGCCACGCCAACTGTCGGGGCATTAGCTTTACACCTTTATATCGTTGAAGCACCTTTATGTCCTTGAAGACCTAATTTCCCGGAATGTGTGCTTTGCATTGAGGCAGAAGATTTGCGCGCTGACACTGCATTTGACGTCGTGCGAGCTTGTGACGAGGCAGCCGTGATGCAGCCGAATTATGTCCTCCCAACTTTCAGTTGGGGAGGGAATTAGTGTTCTCAAATCTAAGGTCTAACTTTTGGTTTTCATGAGGTCTTGCTGCCCTGACATTTTTTGTATGATACGCAACATGCAAACCAATTCTCAGCGCCGAGGGAGGGATATGCTTATCCGTAACGAAGTCAACCGTCATGTTTGTTTTTTTTTTTTGCTGGAAGATACTTCGTGCGCACTTGCGTATTTACAGCAGTGAGTCGGACTGTAAATGAGCAAAGCAGATGCGGGAGGCAAAAAATGAGGCACTTTGCTTGGCGACTGAAGATGCGTCTATTCTACTTGCACCAGAGGTGTCGCAGTTTAACTTGACTGCACGTGTAAGCTGTGTACTGGCGATACGGTAATGTGGACCCTCGTTGGTGAATTCCAGACCCTGGGAAGCCGCTGCTGGGAACAATGCTGAGGCACATACTGTTTAATGAATGGTGTGTGCTATAGGCTGGCTCAGCGCCTCAGGCATTTACAGAGTTGGAAAAATATGGGAACTACGATCATATAGTGGTTTTGGCATGAATCCGACGTATGCTACGCTGTGTTCACAAATCTGAACTCTCAAAGCATGGTAGTTGCCTCAGGTGTAGCCTACTGACAAATTGTCATTTTGATTTGCTCCTGGCACAGATTAGTGCCCTTTGCTACGCGTTATGCAGCGCGGATGGACATTCGCACCAGCTATTGCTTCACCGCTACACACGTGTGCAAACAACCCGGTCGATGCCGCAATACGCCATTTGTGACATGGAAAGTTCCAGGTGTGTATTCTAGTAAACGGCAGTTGCAGTGGATAGTTGCAAGGTACTGCGCAATAAGCAGGTTTGCGGTAGGTCATTGTTGGTAGAGTAAAGCTGCAGACTGTGTATGAGCGTTGGTTGGACGTCGGGCTTGAGTATGGGTCGCGCTTCGTGAATGTTGCGCCGTTTGTGCAAGTGCCTGCCCCATAATGGGCGCATTCGAGACCATCCCAACTGTGCAGGAAGTGCGGTCCTAGCAAGGCTGCTGTATACAGGCTTTGTGACGAGTGCAGCTGTGTGTTTATCGTGCCATCCATGCTTAGCTTGGTGTTTTTTATTTGTATTCAGCCCGCCGTATCGTTGCTTATCCTTGCTAGCGTGTGCCAGCAGACTGAGGTAATCGAATATGTGTTGCAGTTTGTTCAGTGCCGTGGCTATGCCAGGACTCGACGTTCTCATCGCGCGGCTGTTGCACGGCGTTATTGTGTGGTGGTGTTTGAATTGAAGGGCTGGTGCATAGTTGCCACAATATCTCTAGAGATCGTTGCGGTGACATGCGTATCTCTGCTTATGACTGTGTAATTTCATTTGCCATGGCGCATATGAAGCCGTGTGTCAGCTGGTTTGCCTTGAGGAGGTGTTGGTAACATGTGCCTGGAGGCTATGGGCATTGGGTGGGCGTTGAATCTAGGTAGTTGTCGAGCTGCGTAAGTGATGCGCCTCTGGTGGATGTGCCCATCCTGCAACTAGGCGTTTCATCACCATGTTGATTGTGCAGAAGGTGAGGTCCAGGCAAGGTAGCAGTAAACGTGTTGGTCGACGCATGATGGCGGTGTGTGTTTATCATTTCGGCAGCACTGCGCCAGGTGTTGCTGAGAGGGCGGCAACTCGAGAGAGTGTTGGTAATGCTCACTAGGGTGAACTGAGAGCCAATATTGGTCGGTTAGGTGCTTGGCTGGAGTTGTTCTCTGGATGCTCCAGGATTCAACGGTGTCTTTGCGGGTCCATTGCATAGCGTTGCGTGCCAAGGCTTGAACCCACGAGGTGCCATGTGGCTGCCAAAAAATCTGTTGGAATGATTGCGAGTTCATGGATATCTGTGTTTAGGGCGGTGGCCTTTTTTTTGACATGGTGGATGCGAATCTGCGTGTCAGTAGACTTGCCGTGAGGCTATCAGCATGGTAGGCCTGCAGACTACGGATATTGGCTGGGCGTTGTTTTTGGTAGTGGTCAAGCAGCGTAAATACAGCGCTGTCTTTGTACAAACCTATCGAGCAACTAAAGGTTTCAACAGCACTTCGACTCTGCAGAAGGTGAGGCCTTAGGAAGCTGACTAGCGATCTGTTGCTCGGCCCATGAAGGCGTGTTCTTGTGCTGGTTGCGATGCTAAGCTTGGCATTCTCCACGCGGATGCAACCCTCTATGTCGTTGGTGATTAGCGCTAGGGCACGCCCACAGACAATATGCGTTGGTTAGGTGTTAGGGTAATTCCCTGGATGATTCAGGATTCCCGCCTGTGTTCGCCCGGCTATTGCACGGCGTTATTGTGTGGCGGTGTTTGAATTGAGGGGCTGCTGCATAGTTGCCACAATATCTCTAGAGGTCGTTGCCATAGCCTGCGTATCTGTGTTTATGACTGTGTCATTTCATTTGCCATGGCGGATATGAAGCCGCGTGTCAGCTGGTTTGCCTTGAGGAGGTGTTGGTAACATGTACCTGCAGGGTAGGGGCACTGGGTGGGCGTTGTGTTTGGGTAGTGGTCTGGTAGCGCAAATGCAGTGCGTTGCGTGTGCAAGCCTATCCATCAACTAATGCCTCCACATTATTTCGATTGTGCAAAAAGTGAGGTCTAGAGAACGGCGGCTAAAGGCGTGTTGTTCAACACACGAATATGTATGTTTATCATGTGTGCAGTGTTAAGGTTGGTATTCTGTACTTGTACGCATTCACGCTTGCCGTTGGTAACTATTGGTGGGGTAGTGTTTTCTCGACGTTGGTTTCGGGGAGTGCTTGAGAAGCGTCACGATTCAACATTTTGTCTGCATCGGATCCGTCGAGGTTTTTATGTGGCATAGCTGCATTTCAGGTTATGCTGTATGACTGCCAAGAAGCGTGTAGACGTGGTTGTGAGGGTACATGTACACCTGTGTTTTGGAGCATGGAAAGGTGCGCTTGGATATAAGCAGGTTTGCGGTAAGTCATTGTTGGTAGAGTAAAGCTGCAGACTGTGTATGAGCGTTGGTTGGACGTTGGGCTTGAGTATGGGTCGCGCTCCGTGAATGTTGCGCCGTTTGTGCAAGTGCCTGCCCCATAATGGGCGCATTCGAGACCATCCCAACTGTGCAGGAAGTGCGGTCCTAGCAAGGCTGCTGTATACAGGCTTTGTGACGAGTGCAGCTGTGTGTTTATCGTGCCATCCATGCTTAGCTTGGTGTTTTTTATTTGTATTCAGCCCGCCGTATCGTTGCTTATCCTTGCTAGCGTGTGCCAGCAGACTGAGGTAATCGAATATGTGTTGCAGTTTGTTCAGTGCCGTGTCTTTGCCAGGACTCGACGTTCTCGTCGCGCGGCTATTGCACGGCGTTATTGTGTGGCGGTGTTTGAATTGAAGGGCTGGTGCATGGTTGCCACCATACCTCTAGAGATCGTTGCGGTGACATGCGTATCTCTGCTTATGACTGTGTCATTTCATTTGCCATGGCGGATATGAATCCGCATGTCCGCTGGTTCGCTGTGAGGAGGTGTTGGTAACATGCAACCGCAGGCTATGGGCATTGGGTTGGCGGTATGTTTGGGTAGTGGTTGAGCAGCGTAAAAACAGCGCCTCTGCTTGATTGGCCTACGCCTACTCGGAAACTAGACTTCTAGGCATCATTTTGATTCTGCAGAAAGTGAGGTCGAAGCATGGTAGCAGTAAGCATGCTGACCAAAGCATGAAAGTGTATGTTTGTCATTATCATGTCTGCAGCGTTGAGCTTGGTACTATGTACTTGAGTGAAGTCCGCCTTTCCGTTGCATATTCCAGCAGACTCGGGCGGTTTGTTAGGCGCTAGATTCGGGGGTAATGTAGTGTCAGGGTTTCACCGCCATTTCCGGTGTGTAGTCTGCTGCTGTGCCCGTTCGTTTACCTGCGAGTTGTAACGTTGTGACAAAGGCTCTTTTGGCGTTGCGATGGCGCGTTGCTTTGGGCAGAGAGTGTGCAGATGCTAGGGAGCCAGTGTTGGGGATTTCTATTCGTTCAGCTATTAGAACAGCTTGTACTAACTCCGAAGCATGCCACCATATTCTTTTCATATATATGGGTACTGTTGCGTTTTAGGTTGTACGGTAGCGGCCATGGATGCATATTTGCGTACCTGGGGATTTACGAAGTTGCAGCGAGAAAAGAAAAGGCAACTCATTGCTGTGTAATCGATACTGTATGCACTTGCGAGACATATGGCGACATTACAAACGACACGAATGAATTGCTAGGGCAATATCTGAAGCGGAATACGTGGCATGGGGCAGCAGAGACTAGGTAGTGCTTTGCGTCGTACGTTTTACTATCGTTGACACATAGCCCGGAAGCGCAATGGTTCCAGTTGCCCTGCGTGGAAAGGGATTGGTGAAGGACATGCGCTAACGGACAGCGCAGCCAAAACAATATCTGCATGGCGCCCCTGTGAAACGACGGTTAACCACGTGGCCTTTGCGTATCCGTTGGGTAAAACAAAACAAAGCCGTACAAATGGCGATGGAGAGTATTTCTGGTTTGGCGAGATCCATCAGCCTTTCTGCTGCTGGCAGTATACGTCTGTAATTCCCCTCGTGCTCGGCATTCCACAGGAATGTATTTCTAGGACAAACCTACAGGACAGGTGCTAAGGACAACGAGGCCCTCGTTTTGCACTTAAATGATGCGCCCTATAAATTATGAGCGTTTTCAATTACTGTTGGCTTTCCAGCAAGGAGCGGTGGGACAGGGACTCCCGATGCAACCTGCTGGGTCGTTTTCCTATGTAGAGACTGGGGTTGGTTCGGCCCCCTTGTCGGGATCAGCGCCGTGGCCTACATGATTGTAAGCAGTACTTCGCAGAGAACTAGGGGACCTGCACCTGGAGGCGTTGTTGGATTATGCAACTTGTGTGGTCGCGTCTACGCGCACAGCGTGGGAAACCTGGAGCTGCGATACCCCGCTTGCTCAGGAGAAAATTATACAAGAAAATAAGATTCAGGCTTGGAAAGGTGCATAGAGGTATGCGCATGGAAATTCATTGTTTGGGCACGATTGTGACTACCTTACGTTTCAGCCTGTATGCGAGCAGGCATGGATACATGCATGCATGTGTGGAGATTTAGGAAGTTGCAGTGTGAGGGGTTGTGCGAACTCTTTTTGCTTTATTCGTGCGGTTGCTTACTATCTGCCAGTGCGGGCGTTTTGCGAGTGCCACGTGAGTTTGCGAGGCAGATTACTACTTTACACGGGACCTCCGGAAGTTGGTGAAGCATTGTCTGTGCAGTAGTAAACTTGCTATAGTGCAGCAGCGGCTAATTTATTGCTTGGCCGGAGTGTCAAGAAGTATTGATAGCCATTCGCTTATCTTTGGCGTTAGCTGTTATTCGAAGTCCACAATTGGGGAAGAGCGGAAAGCGGCCGGAGGGACGGCAAACTCTCACAGTGTATATACCCATGTCGCAACGTGGGAGAACGCGTTTTCTGCAATTAATTATGCAGCTATTCGGTAACACATACGAAGGCGAAATCCGGAGCGCAGATGAGCGCCTCTGGTTTTTATAATTAGCCTGTTTCGCGGCTGGAGTATATGCAACTTATAAATGTGGTGAGCACTTTCAGCTAATGTAGTGAACATAGTGTTTATAGGACTTAAACGTAACAGGCAGAGACAAGCGGGAAGCAATCCCTTGGTGTACATGCATATCGTGTTCAAAGCAGGGCTTGATCAGCTGAGATGGTGGTGGGTCTTCCAACAAGCAGTGAATCGACACATGCGTCCCATGCAACCACCTGCATTGTTTTGTCGTTTGCACTGAGGGTGAAATTTGCCTGCTTGTCCTGACTGTAATCAGCCCCGTCGGCCTACAGGGGTTTACCCACTATTTGGCGGAGAGCTAGGGGACCTACATGTTTGAGTACGCTGGTGTGGTGCCGCGTGTGTGAGCGTGTCGACGTGAGCGGCGTAACGAAGCCCTTCAAGTCATTGGTATCGCGCGCTGTTCCACGCACAGAGTATGTATAACAGTACGATCCAGACTTGATGAAAAGCAAAGCGGTGTGAGACTAAAATTGATTGCCCCAAATCTGAAGCACACCAAGCAAACTCACATTCTAGGCGCCTTCATGGATATTGTTACGTTTCAGTTTCTATGGGAACAGTTTTGCATGTGCACAGGCGTGCTGGAATTACAGTGTAAGAAGTGGGAGCGCGTTTCGCTTTAGTGGCAAAACTCTTTGCAGTCTGCTGGAGCTCTCTATTTACACGCTGCCGTCCGCGTGTGAGAGACATTCTGCCATTACAACCTGCCTTAGTGAGTTGTTGAAGCAGTTTCTGCGCAACGGAACACGCGGTATCGGGCAGGAGGGATCACCATCAAGCGTGTAACGCTGGAAGCCAGTCCCGTTTTGCAAGGCGATACTTACGCGAAGTAGGGGAATAACTAGAGACAGATGGCAGCCGACGATGCTGCCAACATGAATTGCATGTATTTGCATGGCGCGTGCGCAAACGCTGTACGGGTATTTCTGGCTTGGCGATATTATCCAAGTTATTCTGTGTTCTGAGTACGTTAATTTGATGAGTGTGTCATCTCAGGCATAGTATTCGTAGCATTTTAGCATAGCAGGCAAAGGCCAACGGAAAGCAGTCCCCTAGTTTGTATGCACGTGATGTTCCATGCAAGGCTTGATGCGTTCCAATTGTTGGCAGTCTTCCAACAGCCAGCTATTCGACATTTTCTCGCCCCTCAATCAACCGCAACATTTTGCCAGTGATATTGAGCTTGAACTTGGTTGCCCTGGCGAAGATAAGCTCCGTCTGCCGAAAAACGCCTGTGGACTTGCTAAGCGAGCGATAGATGGCCTGAATGCATGCGCATCGTGGGGCAATGCCTTTTTGTATGCGCGCGTCTGCGTGCGCGGCGTGGCGGAGCGGTCTATGATGTAGATGTCCCGACCTGCCTTTGCCAGGACGTATGCAGATAATGAGCCAGATTTGCAGGGACTAAAGGCGCTCAGCAACTCCGACGGGGTAGCAAGTCAACAACACGCCAAGCATGTTCTCATTTGTGGGCACTGTTGCGTTTCAGCTTGTATGCGAGCTGGCATGGATGTGCCTATATCTGCCTATCTGTACACATCTGTACATCGGCGTGCGTGAAAATTAATGGGGTAGCAGTGTGAGAGGCAGTATGAGTGGGGCCTCTCGTTGCTTTAGTTGTTTGTTGCTGAGGGTGCTCTGGGGATGCCCTACGCTTTTGCAAGACAGGGTCTTACACTACAGAGGATCTCCCTAAGTTTTTGAAGCAGCAGCAGTGCAGCGAGGTACTTGCTGGAGAATAGCAACGACTAAAGAACGATTTTTCCAAAGCGTGTTGTAGTATTGACGGCCACTTTAGTTGTATGTGGCTGTAGCTGTTTTTCGGAGGCCGGAATCGAGGAAAAGCGGGAATCAACCGAAGGGGCGGCAACCTCGCACAGTGTATATACCCATGGCGCAGCGTGGAATAACGCGCTATCCGTACTTAATTATGTAGCAATTGGGTAATACACGCGAAACCTGTAAAATAGGTGGGCGCCTCTGGATTGTAGGTATTAATTGGCCTCTTTCGGGCCTCGAGTAGGTGCAATGCTCTTACAAAGGGAACCACTCAGGCTGCTACATCGTTTTGTCATTGGTATTAAGTCCGAACTTGGGGCGGTTGTCCTGGTCAAGATAAGGCCCCTTCACTGAACGCCAAAGGTAGAGTAGTCAAGCAGGTGCTGGCGGCCTTGGATATGTGAAAATAGTGGGTTTTTCCAGTTTGTCGTTGCGCATCTATGTGCGCGTTTTGCAGAATTTATGCACTGGGGAGGCAACGGCGCCCTGGTTTGGCCAGGAAGTGCGAACAAAATTGGGATTCAGAGCCTCCGATATGAGCTTCATTTAGCAACCAGAGCAGTTCGTGAAGAGTCTGCAGCACACCAAGAAAATTCACCTTATATCCGCAATTATGGGTGCTAGTGCCTTTCAGAGAGTATGCGAGCAGGCATATATGTGTATTTGCATGCGTGGATATTATTGACGTTGCAGTGTTAGAAGTTCTAAAAGTTCTTTTTGTTTTAACCGTGCTCCTGTTGGATACCTATTGAAGAGCGACTTTCGGGCGCTGCCATATGCGCTTTCGAGACAGATTTCAACATCGCAAGATGGTGAAGCAGTGGCGTTGCAGCGAATACACAGCAACTACAACCCATTGGTTTGTGACAAACATTTAGTCTTATTGGCGGCCACCCCGGCTATGGTTTGCTGGTGGTTTATGTAAAGGACAGAAACAGAGAAGAGCGAAACACGGGCGAAGCCACAGCCAACGCGAATAGCTTAGATATTCGTGGAGCTATATGAAACAGCGCAGAACACTTACCTGCTTGCCAATCTGCTGGGTACCACATACCAAAGCACCCGAAGCCTACAGGGGTATTTGTGGTTTGACGAGATTAGTTGGCTTGCTTTTTTTCGAGGAGGTGCAGTTTATGGGTATGTAGATGCCTTCCTTTAGAGGCTGACTCCTCCAAGCAATATGAGAATGGCAATTTAACAGAGCAGGCAAAGGCAAACGGGAGGCAGGTCACCGGTCTGCAAGCACGTGGTGTCCCAAGCACTTCTTGAGCAGTTTCGACTCTGATTTGTCCCGCACAAGCTATGGTTCTACCAGGACACCCCATTCACCCAGATGCACCGTTTCGCCGTTGGTATTGTGCTTGAATTTGGCTTGCTTGCCTTTGTTGAGATAGGGTTCGTTTGCCAATCGTTGAAGGCGGCTTAGTTAGTTAGGACGGGTGCTAGCGGACTTGGATGTGTGAGCATCGTGGGGTTTTGCAGTTTATGTGCTCGTCTGCGTACGTGGTGTGGCGAAGCCGTCGCTGGCGTTTCGGTCGTGCGCATTTACAGGCACAGAGTATGAACAACAGTTTCAGATATTGGGAAACGCGATTCTTTAAGCAAGTAGGGCGGGCTGTAGCAATTCTGAAGTATGGAAAGGAAGCTCATCTTATTGGCACGCTTTTCTAGGAACTTTTATGTTTCAGCTTGTATGAGAAAAAGCACCGGTGCATGGGCAGATCCGTGAAGACTTGTGGAAATGCAGTGCGAAAGGAGGTGGAAGCTTGTTTTGCTGTAGCTGTGCTTTTGCTTCGTACCAACCATGGCGGTGTGTTTTGGCGCTGAGATATGCGTTTACGGTGCAGAGCCTGCCATTCCAAGCTAGCGCAGTGTATTTGCGAGGTGGCACATATGGAAAGCAACATATGGCAGAAGGCAGCAGAGATTATGCGATGATTTGTGCAAAACACCAGGTAGTATCCAGTTATGTATGATTGTTAGTGTTCCGCAACGAACAGGAACGGCAACTAGCGGTCCCCACCGCCGACGCGGCGGGTGCAAATAATGTGAACGCCCATGTCGCTTGCAGGAGAATGCGCGGCATTTGTAACTCATCGTGTAAGTGGTGGGCAACACTAGTGGAAACAGAACCTTCAGCGCAAGCGGGTAGTCCACTTTTTTTGACGAGGATAGTCGAGGTGTTTTGTGTAGGGAGCGGATGTAGTCCATGAATGTTTTACTGATGCGGGTTTGAAATTTGGATTTCACAGCAAAGGGTTCTAGGCACTTCAAAATAGTAGACGGAGCCAAACGGGAATCTTCCATCTGCGCGCACCAGATGTTTTTCGTACGCCTTGAACAGTTTGGACTACAGACTGTCGTTGGTCTTCTGACAACAGGCGATTCGACAAAAACGCCGTACGCATCCAGCTGTATCGTTTTGTTGCTGGCATTAATTTTGTACTCACGTTGCTTGCCCTGGCTTAACTAGCCTCTGCCTACCGTTAGCAGTGTGCGCAGTTTTGAGAAGAGGGGAGGCTACCGGGCCTGGATGCATACTCATCGCAGGGCTATACACTATATGCATGGGTACGGCCGCGGTGTGGCGAAAGCGTCTCTGGCTTTGCGATTGCGCGCCGTTTCAACCAGAGAGTAAGCACTTAAGAGGCACACGCATGGACAGGGGAAAGCAGTGGGTAGTGATACGTTTTAGGCAGGCATGCAAGCGTATGTACATATGCGCACACTTATGGGGCTGCATTTAGATAAACATTGGAGGCACCATCTTGCATGAATCGTGTTGTTCCTTAGTATTTACTGGGGCAGGATGTGTCGGCGCTGCGATATATGTACGAGGCCTAGTCTGGCATTGGAAACGATAACTGTGAAATGATTATAACTATCTGCGAAACAGCGATACACGTGGTAAGCGGGCACCAATTACATATGAAATATATAGTATATATATTATCTGTGCTGTACATGCACTTGAACCCGTAAGGACAGCAGGTAATTTTGGTGGTGGGGCAACTCTAGCCAGCCGGTTTTGGGGGTTGGTGCAATATATGAATGTTTTACTGGTTTTGTTTTGGGCAGGGCATCTCACGGCAAATCGCTAACAACACTCTAGCTTTGTAGTCAGAGACAAAGGGGAAGCAGGCCCTCGGCATGCAAGCACGCACTATTTCCCGGTTCCGGACATGCGTAGAATACCGTTGGTCTTCAAATAGAGAAGGGCACGTCAAGGGTGGGGGTGGTTGCCGACGCCCCCAACGACATATTTCCGATGTTGGTACTGAGCACACAGTTGGTTCAGTTGCGCTGGTTGAGCTCAGCTTTGCCTACTAATGGACGTGTACGCAATACGTAGCAGACGTAAACGCAATATTTGGCGGGGAGCTAGGGGAACTGCCTCTGTGAGCGTCGTAAAATCATGCAATTTGTCTGCGTGCGTTAACGGTCGCGGCGTGCCGAGCCGTTCTCTGTTGTTGAGGTCTCCCGCTGGCTTACCCAGAGTGTATGAAGTTGGACGCAAGTCCATGTAGTCGGCGTGGCTATGGGTTTGCTGTAATGCACTTTGTTTATTGTGATTTTTGACGAGACTAGTCAGGCTGCGTTTGTGTCTGGAGTACGTGCAGTGCATGACTGTGTCACTGATTCCATTCAAGCTCTGTATCTCACGGCAGACTCTTCACGCCACTCCAACGTAGTTAGCCGGGGCAAGGAGAAAGCAGGTTCGTGTCCTGCATGCACGTAGTGTTGCGCGTATGTCTTGAACTTTTGGGCTTATCGTTGGTCTTCCAACGAGACAGGACTCGGCAAGAGTGCCCCATTCAGCTTGTCGCTTCATTTTGCAGGTATTATTCGGCTTGTCTTGGTTCGCGTGCCCTGGGTGGAATTACCTTTGCTTGCCGTTAGGAGTATAAGCAGTTTTGATAGGAGCACTAACGGACCTGGAAGCGTGAGCACTGCGGAGTTATGTAGTTTGTTCGCGCGTGTACGCTTGCAGTGTGACGAAGTCTTCTCTGCGGTTGCATTCGCGTGTTGGTTTGGCCAGCAAGTACGCATGTCTGGGTGTAGCGGCGAGTTTGTTTTGTGTTGGCTTGGGCATCAATCATGTTCACCTCGTGAACGAAACCACGGCTGAGTTGGCATTCGATGCTTGGAATGGACTTTTGTACCGAAGTCCGTTCGGAAGGCGGACAAAGGAGCTTATTCATATTCATAAACATTCGCAAAAGCGTGTAGTAGCGAGGTATTCTTACGAACTTGGAGTTGGTTTCGTCGCGATTGCCTGCAACTGCAAGCTGGATCCAGGCTTGTTCAATAGGCCACGCAATCGCTGAAGCAAATCTACAATGTTAGGCCCATGGTACGTGGAGGGTGCCTGTGGGTTTCGTGTGAGATTATCACTGTTAAAGATGAGATTTAAGTGCCTGGCTGAGCGCAAAGGTGCGCTCGTTTCAAATATGCGGACTAGTCGAGCGCCCGTACTGGACAATGGAACGGCAATGCAGAATGTGCCCGCTTTTGCAACTGTAGGAGGAGTCTGCTTGTTTCATTCGATGAAGCGTAGAGCGAAGGCGAACTTCTGCAACATATTGAAGAGCTTAGGGCCTCAGCGAAGGACACTGTTGAGCGACACTGCACCCCTGCTGGATATCCATCGTTGTAACAACGCTACTACAGAACATCGGGCATTGCGGCGGAGATTCCATCGAACGTTTCGCACTTGGGTTTCTTAGCTTGTGCATGGTGGACCCTTCGTCTGCTCGCGGAGTTCGACAACAATGCAGAGAGGGTGATATGCCCTATTTAGTAGCACAGGCCACAAGCACTTTTCCTGTCTCCTCGTGCTTGGCTCGAAAGTGCACGCTGCTGCGGCTTTTGCATGCTGAAGCAATTCCTGGCGGATGAACGAATTTGCTAGGAGTGCTCTAAATTGCCTGTGTCTTACACAGCGGTTTTGGTCTCCTCGGCACTATGAGCTGCTCCATCTTGCAGTCCGCGCAGACTGTACCACCACAGCTACTAGCTACTTCTCAGGCCCGCAACAGCTTTTTCCAGCCCTATACAGTGGTAGGCCCACAGTCACGTGCCTATACAATATAGCTTGTCAGCTCGCAACTTGACATCATTTCCATTCAGCAGCACGGACAGCTGCGCGGCACCCTAACGCCACCAAAGGCTCAACTGTAGGTTGTGTCAGGCTTGGTGGCGCGAGAAGAAAAAACGCATTTGTGAATCGGATTGCTAAGGATACCTAACCGATTGGTACCTAACCGATTGATACTGTTAGAAATTGCTGAACTGGCGGCAATGTATGACGCTATGCTCTGGTGTGCCCGAGGATATCGCGTTCACGCTACGTGTAGGGTAGGCATGTAGCATTGTAGGGTAGGCGCTGGCGTGAAAAGAGTTCACTGAAGCGCAGCATTCAACTCACTCTTGTGGCGCAGCGTGCTGGCACTTCGCGTTACTGAATATTTGCTTCGACCGTGAGGTTTTAGATGACACATGACGCCTTGTCGCTTAATGTAAACGCCAGAAATATTCAAGCTGGAGTGTTTTAGTTGCCAGCAATATTTAAGCTGGAGTTTTTTAGTTGCTGCGGGGCAGGTTGCAGATGTCACATTTGGTTCTCCCGCCTCCTTGAGAAAACTTGATAGTATGAGCAGAAAGTGCGCATCACCTTTAGCAACCAAGCAGTTGCTGACGCTCTGCAGCAGTCAATACACACCAAGTGTACGCGTACGAAAATGCAGCACTGTTTTTTAGCTGCCTCACTAACGTGTTTCGCCTCCTGCCCTCCACGCGAATCCAGGGCAGCACATGGACGCGTTCCAGCAGTAGCCATCGCGCCATATTTCAACAGGTTGGTTTCAACGTTGGTTTGCGTGCGTCCGAAAAGGCAAACGTCTGCTCACCATAATGGGGACACCCAGACAGTATGTGTGCATGCTTATGATACTGGCATGCCGCACACTACACAGAGTAGTATTCCGTGTCGATGGGTGCGCAGTTCCACGGAGGAGTGATGATGCTTCACACGACTTCTACATCTCGTTCTGGAAACCGAAGGACTGACGTAACGCCGAAGATGGCTGCCTCTTAGATTCAGAATATTGTGTGTGGGGGCAGAAGGGGCAGGATGGTCTAATGTCTTTTTGTCTGTTGATATGAGTAGATGTTTGACGTTCTACGTGAGGGCAGTTTACGGATGTGTCAGTGGCATCCGTTTGA
>HG718736.1:0-21567 GCA_000499725.1 Eimeria brunetti
AGGCCCGGTTGAGCCCGTGCACAACCTACCGCCAAGCAGTGCACCAGACATCCTATGTTCTTGCACGCCATTTTAGCAAGGCTACACCCGCACAACAACTGCCCGCCCCCTGCACAATGCCTCCATATGCCCTTCACTACACACTGCCAACCACCCCACCCATACAGCCCACTACACTATTTCCACTGTCCTCCCCTCGCCCTGTCCTCAACCATGCACCTCTGCACACGTCCTCCTCCCTCTCATACGCACGTCCTGCGTCACGACGTGCACGTGCAGCGCAACGTTTCGACCACTACATTACAACGTCACCGCCCAAGCTGGACCGCACTGCATTATAAACTGTTCCAACATCGTTGACGCAAACTACAGGCGCTGTGTACGAACCCACCGGCCTCGACGCTCCACCTAGACAACCTCGCAGCTGCTGCGCCCTGCGGCAATCGCACTCCGCCACTGTTCTAGAGGTGCGCCGACCACAATCTACGCTAGGCAGGAAAAAATGCATCGGACATCTCAACAACCCGGCACACCTTCACTCCCGGCCAGCGCCAACCGACGTGCATCGTTCACTACACATTGCAGCACTCACCAGCACCTAAGGGCGACCAATTACGCAACATACAAACGTAAATGCACAACATACACAGAGCATGTCGATAAATGCTCCCATCCCAAACGGTCTCCGCCCAATTCGTCTCACACTCAACAGCCGCATCCAAACCCCGCCACCAATACCGCGCAAACGCGCTTGCTGAGAGATATGTACATCACTAACCGGCACCCCCTTACCTCTGCCACCAACTGCAAAGGCCCGGTTGAGCCCGTGCACAACCTACCGCCAAGCAGTGCACCAGACATCCTATGTTCTNACTACACTATTTCCACTGTCCTCCCCTCGCCCCGCCCTCAACCGTGCACCTCTGCACACGTCCTCCTCCCCCTCATACGCACGTCCTGCGTCACGACGTGCACGTGTAGCGCAACGTTTCGACCACTACATTACAACGTCACCGCCCAAGCTGGACCGCACTGCATTATAAACTGTTCCAACATCGTTGACGCAAACTACAGGCGCTGTGTACGAACCCACCGGCCTCGACGCTCCACCTAGACAACCCCGCAGCTGCTGCGCCCTGCGGCCATCGCACTCCGCCACCGTTCTATAGGTGCGCCGACCACAATCTACGCTAGGCCGAAAAAATGCATCAGACATCTCAACAGCCCGGTTGTTCAATGCAATCCAGCTGCAGGGTGTGCGCACTGTTCGTCATAAGCCTAAGCATTAACCAACGTATTGCAACCCCTGACGGGAACCAATAGCGGAGGATGAAAAGCTGTGCAGGCAACCAGCACCGAGCACGTCGAATAGTGCTCAAGCCGTGACGAACAACCTATGCCAAAGTCATGCTAACAGGCAACAGTCGCATCTGAACACCGCAGGCCCTAACGCGCCGCGATCTGGCAGAGCAGCATCCAGCTTTTTAACATATATCCGCTGTCCAATGGCAGCAGTTGCAGAGACCGTCTTGCGCCCGTGGGCAAGCCTACGCCGCGCACACCAACAATCCTGTCCCAGGCGCGTTCTTTGCAAAGGAATCATTCTCAAACAAGCCTACGCGAACAAGACAGGCACGCCCGCTCTGCATAAAGCCCATGCTATTTCCCAGCATACACGAGGCCTACACCTAAACACCTGGCTACGCCACCTTGGCTCTATTGAACCATTTAAACAAAGAGTGCCCTTCCATAAAATGACGGCCATCATGCCCTTCGCCTGCCAACCATCTAGGTACACCGTGCAGACTCTTACCAGTGCCGTACGGTACGTCCCCAAATTCAAGCCCGTAGCTGCGGGACAAATCTGCTTTCCCCTAGCACATTTAGTGGCCAGTTTTAAACATTTGCTGCACGGAAGCGTCGGCATTCTTTGCGCCTCCTCAAGGTGCGGCATCCCTGAAGTATATTGGTAAAGACTAAAGAAGTCATCAATGCATACGCTACCGTCATTTCGCCAATCCGACCACTTGTGCAACGCAGCTGCACCTGCTTATAGCTTTCTCGTCACTTCCTAGTGACCATCCATTCCATCAAGGTGGTAAGAAATGGAACCGTCACCCAATCCGAAGAACAACCAACGAGCGTAGCCCAATGCCTGTCATTACTGGTTGACGATAACTGCACAAGTGAAAACCGGCAAATAGGTTTCCAGCAATCGCTGCATGTTTCTCGCAACATTTAGAACTGACAATCTGCTCCGTGCGCAGGCCGGCTTTTCTAAGTGTCTAGCATTGTTAATGGCCCGGTCCCCCTTCCACGCGTTCACTGCCAGTGCCCCATAAACACAATCGAGTTGACACCAAATGTGGAAACAGTGCAGTATATCCACACAAGTTGGATTAAATTAAGCATTTGCCAGCAACTCACCACGGGATGTGCATGTTGCTTCGCAACAAACGCACCTACACAGCGCACCTCAATACAGAACCCGAAAGTGCATACGAGCGGCATCATTCATAGCACACTTCTCAGCATTTAAGGTTTATAATGCAAGAGCTACTTATAAAACAAGTGTTAATGGCTCGCGATATACTGCTCGTCTGTAGCGCTATAGCATTACCACGTCTAGTGCGATTTTCTGCATGGCTACTAGGCGAACTGCCCTCATGCACCGCGCAAAATACGCTGTCCATAATACAAATGCAAAATCAGCACTTGCATTTCCTAGATCAATCGCCTGCACGTACGCCGGTTAGTTGCATCGTCGCATCAAACTCAAAAATTAAAGCATGCCAGGCTGCAGCCAGTTAGCTGCCGTGGTCTCAACCGACTCCATGGTATTCTCCTTGCTATAGCTACTGCCATTACCTATACAATGTCGTCTCGTCGTTGTTCTGCCTTCACCTGCAACGCAGAACACATGTGCATTACTTTCCCCAATACGCCAATCAATCTGCATTGTATGGTGGCTCAAAGGTGCCAGCTCCTGCACGTGTAAAAGCTGGACCAGATCAATGATTGCCAGCCCTGTTACCATCGTAAATGCGCTCGTGTCGTGATGGGGAAGCGAACAGCTTTAAAGGTTGGCAGCCAATCTATCACGCAGATGGCAGTGCAAATGAGAATGCACGACCCCAATCTGAAGCGTTTTCTGTGCCAAAACCCAATAGCTGACGATGCGCATCCATTTTAGCAGTCTACATAAACATCAAACAAACCAGCTTATGTCTGCTCTCTCAGTGCGCAGCCATCGGTCATGTTCGTTCGTGTGCAATAGCTCCAGATCGATGCTATTGAGAGAATACTTCGAATCGCGATTCTAGAAGCCTGGGGATGTCCACGAAAAACGTCTCAACAAGCCAGCAACAAACTGTCCTTACCCACTGGGTGTTGTGCACCTCCGCACGATCACTGCTGCACTGTTTCGACCTTAAATGCCGGTGTGTAGTCCAGGCGCTTACCCTATGAGCTTTCACTAGGCAAGAGATATGTTCCCCCGACACGCCGACGAGTCAAGCTGGGCGGTGTATCTCATACAGTTAGAACCGCTCCTTGCGCGAAAAGTAATAAACACACTCCACAGCGTATTTTAAAGAAAAGCTTGCGCAACCGTGGAGCAGCTTCCTGCCTAAACATTAACTGCGATCGCCAGTAGAATCACCCTAAACCTGCACACAAAGCTCTTGACGGTCCCTTACTGACAAGCACTAGCCCAACGGCCTTTAGCTACGATGTCATGTAAAAAACTCTTGCCTTATACCCTACCACGCACAGCTGCAACGCACCCAAAAAAGTCGCAGAGGGACAAACGGCTGGCAAACGGTGCAATCGCATGAATAGCCAGTGAATTTGCATTTCAACCCTTAAACCTTTGCTCAGGGTGAAACGAATTATCTGCACATTCGGCCACCTTACTAACTGTATTGCCAGTCTGTATCGTTGCACTCGTGCATATCCCCGGAAACAGCGTTGGCGCTCAGCTGCTGCGCCTTCACGGTCGCCAACGCACGACCATTGCATTTTACTCTGAATGCACCACTGCGTTCACAAACCACCACTAATGCTTGCCTTCACCGAAACGAGTTGCTCCGAATTCGTCTTGACAGGTAATAGCCGCTTCGCAAGACTACCGCCTAGCACTCGCTTCGGGGTGGCAGCGTCACACCCAGCTCCCACTTCAAAACAAGATGACCACTGTCAGCAGCCGCAGCGACCTGCCGCGCCCGTACCCAACACTTCACCACGCATCCCAACAAACCTCCGATTTTCTCAAACGGGCTCCGCACCGACGGACGATTGCTGAACAACTGTTATCTACCGGGACACGCACACACACCCTCCACACTGCGTCCACATGGGCCTCCATACACGCCTGAGAGCTCTCCACGCACAAATCCCGCTACAGCTCCTCCATTATTCCCCCCGCGCTCCGCCCTGGAGCTTGTGTCCACACACGAATGCTTCTCTCCTACGCACGTTCTGCATCACCACGCGCGTCCAGTGCAATGCACTGCAACTCCACGACTGGAACTGGACCGCCGTGAACAATTCGCTGCTCCAACAGCGCCGCCTCAAGCTACCCGCGATGTGTACTTCGCAGCTGCTGCACCCTGCGGTCATCGCACTCCCCCACTGTTTGATTAAGACGCCAACTACAATCTACGCTAGGCAGCAGAAAACGCATCGGACATCTCAACAACCCGGCACACCTTCACTGCCGGCCAGCTCCAACCGACGTGCATCGTTTACGACACATTGCAGCACAACAAAGGATTGTGACCAGCGCTTAACGGGAAGCAATTACGCAACATACACGCAAAAGCACAACGTACACAGAGCATGTCGAAGAATGCTGCCCTCCCAAACGATCTCCGCCCAATTCGTCTCACACTCAACAGCGGCATCCAAAGTCGGCCACCCGCACAACAACTGCCCGCCCCCTGCACATTGCTTCCATATGCCCTTCACTACACACTGCCAACCACCCCACCCACACAGCCCACTACACTATTTCCACTGTCCTCCCCTCGCCCTGCCCTCAACCATGCACCTCTGCACACGTCCTCCTCCCTCTCATACGCACTTCCTGCGTCACGACGTGCACGTGCAGCGCAACGTTTCGACCACTACATTACAACGTCACCGCCCAAGCTGGACCGCACTGTATTATAAGCTGTTCCAACATCGTTGACTCAAACTACAGGCGCTGTGTACGAACCCACCGGGCCCTTTGCTCCGCCTAGACAGCCTCGCAGCTGCTGCGCCCTGCGGCAATCGCACTCCGCCACTGTTTGATAAAGACGCCGACCACAATCTACGCTAGGCAGAGAAAAATGCATGACATCTCAACAACCCGGCACACCTTCACTGCCGGCCAGCGCCAACTGACGTGCCTTGTTCACCACACATTGCAGCACTCAACAAAGGATTGTAACCAGCATCTAATAGCGACCAATTACGCAACATACAAACGTAAATGCACAACATACACAGAGCATGTCGACAAATGCTCCCATCCCAGACGTCTCCGCCCAATTCGGCTCACACTCAACAGCTGCATCCAAACTCCGCCACCAATACCGCGCTACGCGCTCGCTCACAGATATGTACATCACTAACCGGCACCCCCTTACCTCTACCACCAACTGCACAGGTCCGGTTGAGCCCATCCACAACCTCCCGCCAAACAGTGCACCAGACATCCTATGTTCTGCACGCCATTTTAGCAAGGCTACACCCGCACAACAACTGCCCGCCCCCTGCACATTGCCTCCATATGCCCTTCACTACACACTGCCATCCACCCCACCCACACAGCCCACTACACTATCTTCACTCTCCTGCCCCCGACCTGCCCTCAACCATGCACCTCTGCACACGTCCTCCTCCCTCTCATACGCACGTCCTGCGTCACGACGTGCACGTGCAGCGCAACGTTCCGACCACTACATTACAACGTCACCGCCCGAGCTGGACCGCACTGCATTATAAGCTGTTCCAACATCATTGACTCAAACTACAGGCGCTGTGTACGAACCCACCGGGCTCCATGCTCCGCCTAGACAACCCCGCAGCTGCTGCGCCCTGCGGCAATCCCACTCCGCCACTGTTCTATAGGTGCGCCTACCACCATCTACGCTAGGCAGAAAAAAATGCATCAGACATCTCAACAACCCGGCACACCTTCACTGCCGGCCAGCTCCAACTGACGTGCATTGTTTACGACGCATTGCAGCACTCAACAAAGGATTGTGACCAGGACCTAAGGGCGACCAATTAGGCAACATACAAACGTAAATGCACAGCCTACACAGAGCATGTCGATAAATGCTCCCCTTCCAAACGGTCTCCGCCCAATTCGTTTCACACTCAACAGCCGCATCCAAAGTCGGCCACCCGCACAACAACTGCCCGCCCTCTGCACATTGCGTCCAGATGCCCTTCACTACACAATACCAACCACTCCACCCACACAGCCCGCTATACCATATTCACTATCCTGCCCTGGACCTGCCGTCAAGCGTGTATGCAATTTTAGCTTGTCTGGGGTCACAAGCGTCAACACATGCGCTTTCTCGGCGTCACATACAAAGATGATCAACCGCCACAGGTAACAATACGACTAGGGATACGACTACGCAGTTTCTAGGTTCAATGATCAATATCGATGCTACCAAACTGGCAGCAGGTGGGTTACCTGTACTCAACAGGTCCAGCAAAGACCGTACCTCGATCCGCATCAGCATTGGACTGCTTTGGCATCCCCAGCATGGCAAACGCCAACTTTGCAAGACAGTGTTCATACTTGTTGCCCCACTGCTGGACGCTGCAACAGATACACCGGAGGTGGACGTCTGGTTACTGTCCTAGCTAGGCTGCATATTAGTGTTACGACCTTTCGTACCGACACTCCACGTCCGGTACTCTCCTGTACTACCCCAATTGCATTATACTTGCCCGAGCGCACAGCGGCACTTTCTGCCGCCAAATAATTTACGGGAAGACATCCACGAAAGGCAAAAGTAACACTGATATAGATGCAATGCGGTAGCGCAAGACCTCCCACAGCTCGGAAGCAGGAGTCGCCACACGTACACCTGAAGTCCCGGATTTCGTGGATATCGGCGGATTTGGGGAGCATGTTTCCACGCCACAGGGCCGGCAGATCAAGCACATCCGCCCAGTCAGAAATTATGACCCAAAATAGACAGAAGCCCCCTAGGGGGCACTCGATCTGTTCTCACGGCTGTGGCCCACTGATCACTCAGGATAACAACGGTTTCTCCTTGGCGAAATTTCACCATTTAAGTAGGCCTGGTAGGCCCCCGGGTTCACAAGTGGGCGAAGACCCCTGTTGTTGCATGTGCATAATCAAAACACCTTACTTACCCATTAACATGCAAACATGCACTACATCGTCATGCGGCTACGTTGCCCTGGCGTTCTAGGGCTTCGCAACACGCGGATACCCTACTTCTACCCGCCAAGGCCTACTTTGCATGATTTTGAACCTTCCTCCGCAAGTTTCCGCCCGTTGACTCCATATGTCCTCGAATACTTATCCGATTTTAGGCCCTTAAAGCACTGAAGGACCAAGAACACTGTGGCAACTGTTGCAGCCAGGAGGGCGACCGCTAGGAGGGGGGATTTCGATAGTCCTTCTCTCTGTCTCACTGTACGGAAATTATACCCCAACGAAACAGATTCATTCTGTATGAAAACGTCCCCAGAGCTAGGTACAGGAGCAATTGATACTTGTGCGGAATCCGCCGCTCCCGCCAAGTGTGCTAGGGAGACAACGAAAAGTGAAGTGAAAGCACTCATTTTGCATATAAAATTGGCGTATTATCGAGCTCGTATACAATAAAAATATATGATGGAAAGTGACGGTTCGAAATGTTTCAATGTAGATAATGGACAGAGTGCTTCCTATCAAGTTCAGCCCGCGCACCCCGTGAGCGCACAAGTGTTTAGCTGCTGTCCGTGGGGGGTCCGACAAGGCGGTCACTTTCCATTAGGTCCTACTGCGACAGATCACGAAAGGCGTTTTCCCGAACCGATCGCTCGAATATATTGCAACATCGCGTGATTAGACACCACGTGGGCGCTAAATCAGAAAAATATGAAGACGACTGATCCGTTCTCTTCCTGCCTTGAACTCCTGCTCCCATGCATGTTAGACCTTGGTGCCTCTCACTGCTAATGGTGGCCACCAGCCGGTTTAACAGTCGTTAGACGTCTGGTGATTAGATCACATTGTCTCACTATAGCTGGTATTATTGATTATTCTTTCCTTTTCTCTCAGTTTCGCGAATCGCGTTGCAACTGTCATTGTAATGCGTGCCACTGCAACTTCATCCACTGCGTGCCAGTGCTCTTGTGCTGGGTACCTCTTTCTATTTTGTTCCACCTAAGTTGCAAACAACCATTTTTTGAAGCCTTTATTTTGTTTCTTTACTACGATCCTGTATGGAAGGCTTCGTTCATTATAGCACGCATGCACACTGTAACGAGTGCGTGGTGTGGGGTTTTGCTTTTGTTAGCAGAGCACCGTTGTGAGCGGCAATAGTGCCAAGGTGCGCAACGTGAGAGTTCGCAAGGAATTCCGAAAGAATAGCTGATCTATCCCCCCCCAAAGCCACCGGCCTACAGCGGGTGGGTCGGGGCCTATGCGGGAAGCGACGACCTGCGATGGATTGCAATGCACTTTTGCGAGCAGTGCGGTAAGACAGGCCAACGAACAGTCACAACAAAGCCCACTGCCACATGCATTAATCTAGTAGACCGTTGACAAGCACTTTCTTGGCTCTGGGTTTCTAACCTCCTGTCCGTAAACAGGGGCGCCTGCCCCCACTGTGGTCAGAGCATGCTGCAACTGCCCATTCCCTCTCCCCAAAATAGCGAGGGCGCTCGTTTTCCCTGCAGCACTGATAGGTTTGCGGTGTTCTGTGGCCGGTGCATGAACCCTGGCTGGCCCTCTCACCGCAGCGCGTAGGAGACTCAAAGTCTGCCACTTTTGGAGCAGGTTAGGGCGTGTACAGCTGTTTTCTGTGCCTTTTGTTGTTCGAGACACTCGTGCAATTACTATTGGTGCCTTTACCTACCTCCCCGGTGCCGTAGGGTAAAACAGCTGGTGCTGCTGCCGCCGCCAGCAACGACGCCCAGCGGCATCAAAGAAAAAAAAATGGCCGGTCACTGAGGTGAAATAATAAGGGCCTCTGTAGATGGAAAGGCAAATATTAGGGAACACGAGAAAGCCTCAACCTTATGGTCGCGCATAACTACAAGTGCCCTTGTAGCAGTTGCGGCATTGTGTTTTAGGCATTTATATAGGAGCTACAGCTGCTCATGCTGTGTTCAGTGTTGCTGCAGCTGTTGCTCCTACTATCGCTGGCGAGGCCTTGCTTCTGCTGTAGCTACTGCTGCCCCTGATAATATGTTCCTTTTCCTGGAGGCCAGGTTCGCGACACCGCCTCGCGAATCTTCGCCGTGTTTGCTACTCTGAAAAGCCACTAAGAATAATAACAAGCGCAAATTTCCGGGAACCCCCCGCAGCTCTCATGCAGCCCAGGACGGACAGGATTAACAGAGAGGTTCCGCAAGGCAGTGCCTAGTGCAAAAATATGTGGCAAAGCGCTGGCAGTAGATGCGTCACGCCAGCTGCCAGTAGATATAATTATGTAGGCCTCTGCAGGAAAGCAATGGGCAAAGAGGACCACTTGCACGAATGATGGGAGCTCCCCTTCAGACGACGGCTGGAAGGTGTTAATTAACAGCTGGACTCTGCTGTGCTCTACTTTGTTCCCTCCATACTGCGTCCGTAGGGTCCGTGGCTGATTCAATGAGTAAGGGGAGACACTGCTCACGAAGTGCCTCTTTACAGACGGTCCTCAGAAGTGCATTCAGGTTCTGGGTTCCTTTGTTAATCAATATGGTACCCTCTTTTTTTACGGCTTCTGGGATTTTATACGCTTGCGCCCAGTGTCTTAATCGCCTTCAGTTGTTACCTCACCCTAGGGCGTTGCTGCCATTTCGCGTTGAGATTAGGAGGGGTCTGCATGATTCCCTTTGCCTTTCTAGAATGCCAACAGTGGTGACATATCGACATCCAGGCGTTAAGAATAAGTCAACAATGTAGACAAGCGCATAAAAACGGGAATGAGCAGTAGAGGATCATACCCAACGCACTGCGAACAAGTATGCCACAGACGCACAAACGCAAGCAGTGCGGCACCTCAACCAGTGCTTACTCGGATATGCCATGCTCCAAGTCCCTGACATTTCCGAGCCCTTCGAGCTACACACACATGCGTTACGAGATGCCATTGATTGGGTACTCGAGCAAGCCGGAAAGGCAGGTGGGTTCCCCAGCCAGCGTATCACTCGCACTCAACAGGAATATTATAACTAGGAACGGGAACGTTTCTACCAGGTCACCGTTCTTGACAAGTGGTCATATTTCCTATGGGATACCAAGGTTACACCCTTCACCGATCATCAAGCCCTTACCCATTCGCGGCTACTCAAAGTGACAAAGGCTTTGCGCGGGCGCACTGCAAGGTGGCTCGATTTCCTTGCTGAGTTCCTTGACCTTACGGTTTCTCACATGCAGGATCCGCGTAACCAGGTGGCAGACGCTCTATCCCGAATTCCTTGCTATTCCCCGCCGAGCCAGTCTGTAGTGAACACTCACTATGACCGCGGCAAACAATCCTAACCTCACAGTTTGCCGTACCCATTGTGTTCATAGGAAACGTGTTACCTTCTACCGGCCTGTGGGTTGACACTTACTAAGTAAATTTTCAATGAACCTCGTACTTAATACGTATTAGATGTAATTGGGTTAAACCCTTAGTGAGAGTATCCTTGCAAGTGTAACAAGAATTGGTGACGACATGCTGGACTATCCCCTTCCCAGCCACAGCCCCAGCACGTGGGGCCGCCTTGCCAGGGTGTGTGAGGACGGCAGAACATTCCTTTTATATTATTAACCAATAATTGTACTACTTTGAAGTTTTGGGGTAACTTATTTTACTAAACAACGATGTAGTGGTAACATCGTCCGGCATAGTATTACTCAGCCTGACGCAATCAGATAAGGAAACAACGTCAGGGCGTTGCAGTGGGGACCAACGGAGGATGCCCACAGACAGATACATATCTCTACTGGCTATTGACCTATGCTAGAGCGAAATATAAGTTATTTAAGTATGAAGTTTATCACCATATCCTACAAAACGAGGCCAGGACTAAGGAGGGTTTGAGCGTTCTATCATCATCAATCCCCATGGCCTGCAGTCCCTCTACTTGTCCTAGCTCTTGATCCCTCATCATGTGAGGGGAATCGGGACCTCATCATAAGTGACTTCTGACTGCATTTGTGTTATCGTTGGGGGCACAAGTCGCAGGGCAAGGCTGGTTTTTGTTGCTCACTGGTGAGAGAGAGGTCCGTTCCAGAGCGCCCTGTGACACCGGAGCCCCAAGCTCTCCTTTGTTGGCAAGCACAGAGAAGTTTCTCGCACTGTCCACTATACCGAAGAGACTCGCGACCCCTGCGCAGGGGTTCCCCTAAAAGCCTTGGCAGTGGGAACCGAAAGCGCAGGCACGCCCCACAACACTAGGAGCAGGCGGGTAAACTGTCGGGAGCTGGCCGGCAGTCGCTCGCGTACCCCTTGACACCGGCGCCCGACGCCACCCCCTCCGCGCGGGACGCTTGAACTGCCTTCAGTTCTTGCGGATCTCACAGCAGCGGTGCCTCAAAAGAGCGATGCGCTGAACCCCCAGGGCTGGGCAACAGCTTACTCCCCAATGTCAAGTTCCGCAACCGTGAGTTTGCCTTTCGGTTCCGGGGCCCTTATTTGTGTATCTGCATCCACGGTTTATGGCGTATTTGTGTAGCTCAGTTCCTTGAATTCCTCACACACATTCTATATACTCATCACGATCACGTGACGGCAGCGTATGGAGGCCACAAAAAGACCTTTCTTGCCCTAACCAAGCATTAGTATTGGCTTGACATGCGCAAGTACTTGAATACGTATGCGTATACCTGTGCACACCTTTGTCCTTCGGAACTCGACCGTGTCCGTTGCGGTGAACGATTTCAGAACAGGGACAAAGTGTTCCATCGGGGTCAATGTGTCGACTAACACTGAGGTGGAATCATTGCCCGCTGTAGTTAAGGGCAATAAAATCCAAACTCACGTGGCTGCACCGGCGCGACCACTGTTGAAGTAGACCGGCGGTGCGCTGGTTCAGGGGCTTCGATCGTCTTACCCGTTATCACGGGTTCCCTGGAATGCTTATGTTCGATCGCGATACACGTTTGCAGTCTGTGATGTGGCGCCAACTGTGCACACGCGTCGGCATGAAGCGCACAGTGCGTCCATCCTACCACCTGCAGGCTGACGGTCAAGCCAAGCAAGTCAATCGCACGTTGGAACAAATGGTGCGGACATGCACCCACTTCGATTAACGAGAGTTGGAGGGCCTACTCTGTGCTCTGGAGTTGGCCTTGGCCTACAACACCGCAAGTCATTCGTCCACTGAGCTATCCCCCTTTGAAGTCATGATTGATGAGAACCCCTTCACCACTGCCGATCTCTTAACCACTCCCCTTATCCCTCCCATGACTAAGCTTTCCAACAGCTCTGCGACCTTGCTAAAAGTCATAGCTTACGGGCACGATGGCACGAGAAGGCATACGCAGACTCGAAAAGACGTGTCGTGGAGTACACTGTGGGTGACGATGTGTGGCTTAGTAGCAAACACCTCTTTCGCCTCAACGACTGGCTTAAAATCAAACCCCACTGCTGTATACCCTTCCCCATCACCGAACGTATCGATGCTGATGCCTATCGACTTGCCTCGCCACCGGCATGCCTTTGTCATGACTTTTTCCGTGTTTCCCCATTGGACCCCCACCATCTGCGTAGCCCCGACTTCGTTCCGAAGGAAGCTGCAAGCGATTGCGGCCCGACCAGCGACGTGGCAGGCCAACCAACTGTTCAATACGCCCTCGACTACATCATCGACCACCGGGGCTCCGGCGACGACGTGTGAGAAATTTCTCTTTGTTTACCAACAAAGGAGAGCTTGGGGCTTTGGGGATCTCAGGGCCCTCGGGAACGGACCTCTGTCTCACCAGTGAGCAACAAAGACCAGCCTTGCCCTGCGACTTGTGCCCCCAACGATAACACAAATGCAGTCAGAAGTCACTTAGTCATTTTAAAGTTGAGGTCCCGATTCTCCTCACACGATCGAGTATCAAGAGCTAGGACAAGTAGAGGGACTGCAGGCCATGGGGATTGTCAATGAAAGAACGCTCAGACCCCCTTTAGTCCTGAGCCCGCTTAGTACCATGTGGTGATGAACTTCATCCTTATATTATTTATAACTCGCTCTAGCGTCGGTCAATAGCCAATAGAGAAGTGTTTCTGTCTGTGGGACTCCACCGTTGGTCGCCACTGCAATGCCCTGACGCTTCTTTCCCTATCTGCTTGCGTCAGGCTGAGTATTACTGTGGCAGATGATGTTACCGCTACATCGCTGTTCAGTAAAATAAGTTACCCCAAAACTTCAAAAAAATAGTTTCATTATTGGTTAATAAGAAAAAGGAATGTTCTGCCGTCCCCACACGCCCTGGCAAGGCGGCCCCACGTGCTGGGGCTGGGGCTGGGAAGGGGACAGTCCAGCATGTGCCACCACTTCTTGTTACACTTGCAAGGATACTCTCACTAAGGGTCCAACCCAATTGCATCTAATGCTTATTACCTACGAAACTTACTGAAAACTTAGTAAGTGTCAATCCCCATGCCCTTAGAGGTTAACAAATTTCTTATGAAAACAATGAGCACGGCAAACTGTGAGGTTAGCATTGTTTACCGTGATTGTAGTGAGCGTTCACTACACGAGGCACAGTACATAGTCGAGTGGTGGGGCGTCCCAGAGGACCGCGTCACCAGGGGGCCCGCTCACTAGCTAGAAGTTTGCCCGGATATTGTGCGCACCTAGCGGCGGCGCCACCGTCGAGGCAAACGGACCCGGCCGTTTCCTTCTACGCATGAAGTTCCTACACTAACTCCTCTCGTTCCTTGTTTTTACTAGCGTTCCCCCTTACCTTTCACTCCCTGACACCTTTCCCTTCCCCCTTCTTCCTTCCTCTCTACGCTGTCTACGCCTGTTCTATATCTCGCGCGTGTGCTCGCCGGTGCGCGCTGTTTGGGGCAAAAATTAAATAAGTTGAAGAAGTCAATCAGCGGCGTACACGGAGAAAGGCAAGCAACAAAGCCCCAGCGGTGTACCAACACATATCCTGGGGGTGAGGAGTGACGCCAAAAAATCAGGAGCAGCATGGCGGCGAAGTTGATAGTGGTAGGTAAGACACCTTCAGTTGGACAAAAAAGAAACCTGTGCGGCAAACGCACACAAGTCTGAACAACTGAGCAAACAAGGCCCTGAAGGAGAAAGACGGCGCACAAGCAGACGCAGCTGGCAGAGGTGCCAATACCGTGGCCGAGGACTGACCCACAGAAGGGGAGTCAGTGGCTTCGATCTGTTTGGGGTAAATTTTCTTCTTATATATAGACTAGAAAAAGAACTTCGGCTTTTTAAAATCAAAATTGGGTGTTTTGGAGGATGAGGATCGGGTTTACTGTATATCCATTACAGTTCACCTATCGGCGAAAGTCGCGAGGCTACGTAGTAGCAGCCGTGAGAGTGCAGTGTACTACAGCATGCAATCCTTGGAATGCATGCGAGTTAACAAAAGTCAAGTTGCCAGGGATGAAAGTGACACCAGACTGCCGTTTGCCGAGTTCCTGCCGTGGTGTTTTTGAAGCTTCTGTATGCACTTCGGCGCTGCAGAAAGATGAGTGTGAGAGTCAGAATTCGCGGGCGTGTGGAGCTGGCTTTCGACATACAGGGCGAATATGCGCTTCGACGACGGCAGTTCTCAGTAGAGAAGTGATACTGGATAGCAGAAGTGCACTGTTGCACTGTATGTCCATTCCCCACAGGGGAAATAATAAAACGCCTTGAATGAAACCTCCTGAATGTAGAGTAGCAAATGCTGCAGGAACGTGTAGATAATTTGCTTTATTTGGCTGTCGGGCTCTGGATACACCACGGTGGCCATGTTGTGCTCGATGTTAGGCCGTTCCATGAATTAGCGGTGAAGTCCGTAACTACCAGTAGGGCCCCAAAGTTTACTTGCCTGGCGCTAATAAATTTCGTTAGTAAGAACGTTTTTCGGTGAACCGTGGTTCTTCCAGACCTTATTCTTGAATAATTCTGCTACTGTCTTTGCTGTACATGAATACGAACGGGGGTGAAGTGCGTGTGCTTGCTAAGTCTATACAAGACAACATAGATGCTGCCGTAGCCTGTAATGGGGGGGGAACGCCCCTATGAATCCCGTTGAGATAATTGTCCAGATCAGATGAGGAGCGCAGGACGGTGAGGCGGACCGAGCTTGAGACTGGATGACAGCATCTGTGGCTGGAATCCTGGAGAAGTGAGGCTCGTTCTTGAAGGGCGCACCCTGGGCCACCAAAGCATGCCGGGACTCGCTCCGTTGTATTGGCACCATCGTGGCCTGAGAAAACATGATTATGGGGTTCTCTTGAAGCAGCTATCCAGACTAACGCCCGATGCGGAAAAAAAACATTTTTTTGTCAACTTAGGGGAAATCGGGCCCCACAGATCTCAGTCCCCTCGAAAACTGGGGGCCATTCCCACCACGCGGACAATCTCTGCCGCTTAGTTACCTGCACTCCTGCAGACAATACAACCGCAAGCAGCATCTTTTAGCATATCCAGGATAATCCAAAACAATTACCTTTTTCAACGAACCCGTGGATCTCTGAGGCCGAGTTTCACAAAGAATATCGCCATGCGCTGATGTAATGGCCGCATGATAGGTGCACCTGCCACACAATCAAACCGAATGCCCACCTTACGGAAATCTAGCCGGTCTAGCCGTCTTACGGCACCTTAACCTTCCGCCCTAACACATTCAGCCTGCCGAGAACTTCTTCCAATGATGGCTCCCAAGTTACCGGCAGCGGGAATGCAGCCGCCGGAACGGCAGACCGAGGACGTAGAACAATATAAGCGAATCATAGAAGAGTTGTCACCCAGCCTCCTACAAGCGACTACGCTGCAGCCCAATCCCGCCCCAGTGGCGTCAACTCCTCGGGAGAGCAGCGAAAACATGGAGTATTTTGGGGGGCGTATGGAGCGACGATTCACGAGTATGAGCCTCTCACAAGACCTATGGGGACATGAGCTAGGGGATTACCTCGATAGGATCGCTCTACAGTGTTATTCGGACCTGGTACGAACCGGTACCGGCATGACTGATTGGTCATACGTTAAACGAGAACTACTAAAGGGCTTCTGCTCAGTGGATCGAGCAACAGTCGTTCCCCAGATGGCAGATAACAAATGGACTGGGGACTATCGTACCTGTACAGCTAACTTCTGTCGAATCACAGCTAACGGAGCCCAACTGCCGGCAAACGAACTAGTTAGTTACATCTTGACGAATACCCCAGACGAACTCGGATGGGCTGTAACAAAACGAGGAAGGAAATATTTCAGCAACTGGCGGGAAGCATCTGAAGCTTTAGCCGCTATTGCCGGCCCGTGGGGAGCCTCTCAGGAGGAGTTCCGTAGGCGACAACAGGAATTACGCCTTAGCCGGGCAGCAGGAGACGCGAAGAATCCACGTGAGCCAGCGCCAACTAGGATGCGATGCAACTATCAGGCATCGGCAGACCGAACTGAACTCGTCTGCTACCAGTGCAAGGGCAGAAGGCACACGGCTAACAATTTCCCATCCAGCGATCCAAAGCTGCGCAAATCCGGAGAAACGTGTCGGAACTGCGGAGGCATGGGCCACTACGCACGCGAATGTCGAACTCCTGGGCGTCAACGGACAGGAGGGAGCAGCCATCCCCTATAGACGAGCGCACGGCAGACAGAGCAGCAATCCCAACGTTTAAACGGGGAAGCCTACACGTTGCCGGAGACAAACGTGCTAGGCCGTCTATTCGTGGTAGGGGTATGATGTGCGCAGTGGCGGCCGGACCCAATCCCATACCAGTTTCCCCTCGGTGGGCGGAGAAGCTGTTCCCTGAGGAGCAACGGGAGCCAGAGGATGAACAAGGAACGACGGCTTGTCGGAACCTGTCAGCGGCGGGGCGGACAGAAGCGCACGCTCCCTCAGGCAGGGAGGAAGAGGCGCGTGATGCCGACAGCAGCCGGGAAGTTCACGACGAAGTATCACTTGAGGACAGTTAGTCTAGCACACACGTTGAGTTGCCACCGCGGTGGCGGTTGCTCGTTGCTAACGATGGCTCCGGCAGGGGAGGGATGTTGTGCGGAGTAGGCACGCCGGCTGTACTACCTGTCGAGGGGGTAGGGCGCTCCTGTGAGGCGCTGCTAGACACTGGAGCCTCGTGCAGCTTCATTAACCCTGGTTTGGTAGAGGCCTTACAACTGGAACTGATGAAACTACCGGATGCTTGCGTGTTTACTGTAGCGAATGGAGCTCAGTTGCGTATTGATCGTGTGGTAGAGAATTTGACTGCCTGGTGTGGAAGTGAATGTTTTACCGGTGATTACCTAGTGGGACCCGTCCCCTGTGAGATAGTCCTAGGCTTCGACCGGTTAAAGAAGCATAGAGTTGCTTGGCACTTCCAATCGGATAAGCTGAGTACGTACCTGAACGACCAGTGGCGTGAGTTGCCCCTAGTGCACTCACGCAGGGACGAACGGATCGCAAAGGGGCACCAAGTCCCGCCCAAACGAACTCCAGCAGAGGAAGCGTACGATCTTCTGGCTCGTCAGGTGACCGAGATGACTGAAACGGAGGCCGCCGCCCTCCTCCGGTCGCCTCCTAAGCACACTAAGCCCCTCACCAAACCTGGAAAGAAAGCGCGGACCTGATCGAACAAGCAAGAGCCAACACCTCGGGATTACAAATTCCGTTACGAGGTCTGAATCTGGTATTGGCCTTGCCCGAAGTTGACAACTCAGTCGCCCAAAGGTTACGCCCATCAGGACGCTTGTGCTGTGCATTTACTAGTCCGGACAACCGGCGGGCGGAGGAGGCCCATCCTTCTCCCTCTGTAGACACGACACATGGTTCGGACGACGAAGACTCGCCTTGGCACATAGCTAAGCTGGAGTTCACCCTTTTCGGCACGTGGATGCAGTCGCCGTCATTCCAGGACCTTCCACAGGAGATACGCGAAGTGCTGGGGGCACATAGACAAGTATTCCCTGACAACCTGCCTCTAGGCTTGCCACCGAAGCGCCCACACGGTCATCACATCCTGTTAGCCCCTGGCAAGGTGCTGAGCATACTTCTCACACACAAATTCTACCCGAAATTTCGCAAGTGTCAGCTCGCACGCCAGGAATTTACGTACTTGGGATATACCGTCAGCGCGGAAAGGATAAAACCTGCAGCAGACAATATTGAAGTAATCCGGGCCTGGCCAGAGGTGCTGGAGAATGAAACACAAGCACGGCAGTTTCTCGGTACTGTTAATTACTGTCGTATGTTCATGGGTCCTGACTATGCCGACATCTCCCGTCCCCTTGTTACCCTGACTCGCAAAGCCACCTCATTTCGTTGGAGAGATGCACACTCCCAGGCTTTTTGTCACCCTAAGAACCAACGGCTCATCAACTACACCACCTTCCAGATTCCCGACACCTCTAAGCTATTTGAGCTCTATACAGATGACTCCGGATATGCCATTGGTGGCGTACTCGAACAAGCCGGCCATCGGTTTCCTCAGTCAGGCCATGACTCCCGTTCAACACAAATGCTCTATCTGCGATCAGGAATTGCTTGCCCTGGTCACCGCTCTAGATATGCGGTCTCATCTACTTCGCGTCGGTAAGGTTAGTAACCATCAAGCTCTGACCCATTTACAGAAGCTCCAGATGTCCAAGACCTTGCGGGGGCGCACCCCCCGATGGTTCGATTTCCTTGCGGAGTTTCCCGATCTCACTATCATATATCTGCAAGGTGCGCGTAATACGGTGGCCGATGCATTGTCTCGTCTTTCTTGTCATTCCTCTTCTCAACCCCCTCCCCCGTCTACTCCGCCTCAGCTTCCTCATTCGGAGCCCTTGGCTCCGCTCATGTTAGCTTCTGCACACCCAGATACAGCTCATCACACCGGGGGGAAGCAGGTCAACTACCGGCGGCTGGCGGGCATTCGTCGCGGCACGCCTCGGCCTCACCCCCAGTCTCCTCCGGTAATGCCCAAGGCTGACCAGTTTACTCCAGACGACACCGCGCCTTCTACCGCCTCCCCAGTACAGACCACCTGTTCCGAAACTTTGGAGTGTCCGGCCGCTTATGCGAAGTGTTCCGTTTTCCGGGACCCCTACAACACAGCGGTTCAGGCAGACGGCGCAACCGTCCAGGTGGAATTCCGTCATCGTCTTTTTGCCTTTAGATTCGTCACCCCTTTCCTCAACGTTTGCATACACGGCCTATGGCGTGTATGCGTCCCGCAGTTTCCTGAGTTTCTTACGCACATTCTATATAACCACTACGATCCCGTAACAGCAGGCCACCGGGGTTAGAAGAAGACGTTCTTGTCTGTCAGCAAGCACTATTATTGGCCAGGGATGCGCACTTACACAAACGCCTACGGGGACGCCTCTACGCAGTGCCGCGCCTCCACGTCCCTCAACGAAAAGCCTGCCGGCCTCCTCTAACAGCTCCTTATTCCCTCCAGACGCTGGAGCCATCTCAGCTTAGACTTCACTACCGACCTCCCGCCTACGAAGACGGGACACGACTCTATTCTGGTGCTGGTCAACTCCCATAGCAAAATGGCACACTTCGTTCCTGTGAAGAAGACATTCACAAAAGCAGATACGGTGGACGTCCTTGCCTATCGTCTTATTCGTTACTATGGGCTACCGGAGGCACTAATTTCTGACCGCGACCACCGTTTCAACTCCGCTCTGTGGCAGCAGCTGTGTGGGCCCTTTCACATCCAACCTGCGATCTCATCGTCGTATGATCCTCAGAGTGACGGCCAGACGGAACGCGTGAACCGTAAGCTCGAACAATTGCCTCGCACATACATTCAATCCGAAGAACGGGAGTGGGAAAGATTGCTGCCTGCCCTGGAGCTCGCCTACAATACGACTAACCACTCTTCAACTGAACCTTTCCCCTTGATTGGCGAGAAACCCTTGACTGCTGCGGACCTCGATGTCGTCGGCGCCCTTTCCTCTACCCTTAGGCTGCCGATGACGAAGCTTTTCCGCCAGCTCTGCGACCCTGCGCAGAGTCACATCCTGAAGGCAAAAATTCAACAGAAGCACTAAGCAGACACATACCTCCGAGAAGCTGAGTATGCGGTGGGCGATAAGGTTTGGCTTACCAGCAAGCACCTTTCCGCCCTCAACACATGCTCTAAGTTAGCACCCCGTTTCCGTGGACCCTTCACTATAACTGAACGCATTGGCAGCTTTGCTTACCGCCTGGCGTTACCCCCCACGTATGAGTGTCATGATGTCTTCCACGTTTCCCAGTTGGTTCCTGACCGCCCCCGCGCCCCCAAGCTGGAAACTCAGGAGGCCGTTGGGGGGTGACAGCCCACCCGAGATTCCGAAGGAAATCCCACAGATAATTATGAGGTGGACTACATTCTGGACCAGCGAGGGTCCGGTGACGAGGCCCACTATCTTGTTAAGTGGCGGGGCGCCCCGGAGGCCCGCGCCACCTGGGAACCCGCCAGCCATTTAGCGGGTTGCCCGGTTCTGTTGCGCGCCTGGCGGCGCCGCAACCGGGGCCGTAACCCACCTTGACTTGCCGTCTTTCTTTTCTCTTTCCCAACCTTTCCTCTCAACCAGCTCTTACCCGTCTTGATCCGCCGTCCTCCTTTTCTTTTCCATTGGCCGTCCCCAATCTTCCCTCTTAGCCAGCTGTCCCCTGTTCTGAGCCACCGCCTTTTTTCTTTTCCTTTGGCCTCCCTTTTCCCTCCTCGTTAGCTGTCGCAGTCTTCAGTCTGGTACAAGGGGGGGAAGCGGGTGCGGGAGCACCCCTGGTGACGGCAGCGTATTATACAAACTGCCCATGACCTAACTCAATGGACACGCACGTAGCGGTGGGCCCCACAGCAAGTACCAACACTATGTATTACGTGTAGGATAGATAATTACCTACACCATGTAGTGAACACTCACTACAATCACGGCAAACAATGCCAACCTCAGTTTGCCGTGCTCATTGTGTTCATAACAAATGTGTTAACTTCTAAGGGAATGTGGTTTGGCACTGAGTAAGTCTTCAGTAAGTCTCATAGTTAATAAGTATTAGAAGTAATTGGGTTGCACCCTCAGTGAGAGTACTGCAAGTGTAACAAGAAGTGGTGGCAGCATGCTGGACTGTCCCCTTCCCAGCCCCAGCCGCAGCACGTGGGGCCGCCTTGCCAGAGGTGTGGGGACGGCAGAAATTTCCTTTTTCATCTTGTTAACCAATAATCTGACTATTTTGAAGTTTGAGTAACTTATTTTACTAAACAA
>HG718737.1:0-21476 GCA_000499725.1 Eimeria brunetti
AGACTGCGATCTATACTCAATACACATGCAGGAAGGGCTGCTCCTGTTGCCCCTGCTGCCGACGCTTTTCCTGCTGTTCTTCGTAGTCACGTTCCTGCTGCTCCTCCAGTTGCTATTTTTGGTTGCCCTTGTCCGCCTCTTTTCGGTTTTCTAGGGACTGGCGTCGTTGCTTGCTCTGCTTGGGTCATAGGCGCCATTTCTGTCTCCCCCCGTCTTTTGCAGCTGTGCGTTTGCCCTTATGCGTATATGTAGACTCTTCCTTTTCCGGCGTATTTGTTTCATATTGCGTTTGCTGCGGCTTTTCAGTTTTGTTGAGGGAGCCTGGGAGGGCTGTACCAAAGCATTTAGTTCCAGCGCATGGGGACTGCACCACTGCGGCTCAATGTGTTGACAAATTCAACGCCTTTGCAGCACCGTTTCTCAGGTCCCCAGCCCCGGAGGTTCCGACAAAGTTGTCGAGCAGCGTTTCGCATGCACGTAAGGTGACTGGCAATTCAAAAACACGTCGTTAGATTGACTCAGCCGTCGAGTTGCGTGTGCTCGCACTATCCGCAAGACTCCAGCTACCCCTGCTCTTCGGGGGCGCACTGATAGAGAAGCGTACCTGTCCAATGGATAAGAGGGACACGTAGCTCAGCACAGGATTGGACAATGCGCAGCGCCAACCAACCTGAGTCGTCCGCCGCATTGCATCATGACAGTAAGGATGTCAACACGATTATGGCAACTATTTTGGAAGCTTCCGAAAACTCCATCTGCACGATAGACATCTATTATCAGTCGCTTCAGTCAGTTGGCGTATTGGATCACCAGACGGGAGTTATGCTGGGAACGAATGATGCTTACAGAGAGTAGGTTTGCATTCACTATCCGTCAGCCTCTATCCCATACCTCGGTGTTCGTCGGGAGACGGCGAACTTGCAGTACCCAAGCTTCATAGGTGTAGTGTAGGCAATAAACGTAATTTGACTGGAGATTAGTAAGGTGCGATACCCAGTGACATGGCGAGGAGGTGATCGGCCTCGCGTAACGGCGAGGCGGATTGCCCCCCCATTTCTTTGAGCAAACAGAATATAACGGATTGCGTTCAGGGTATGCTGCAACTGAACGTGTAGCAATGTAGCNACAGTCAAGGTTTACAGTTCCTGAGCACAGGTGTTTTGCATTGCTTCACTGGACTGTCGGCCGCTGCATATTTTTGGCGGGATTGTTGCAGAGCCTTTGCGAAGGTTCCTGGCGCTCTGCAATTTCTCTACGCATTCCGCACGTTGGCAAACAGCCGCCGCTTCTTCACATTCCATGACGCCTTCGCTTTATGCTGTAAAAGGCAGTATCGAAGGTCCTTTGTAGGAAACGCGGCAGTTGGCACTTGTGCAAAATGCCCCCCCGCTAAGCAGCGACTGAAGAAAATACGTGTATCTGCGAGCACTTAAGGGTTGGATGAAACGTTAGGCGACATGGCAGTGGACGGGAGCGTGTTGCTGAGGGGTTAGGTGATTGGCACCCAAGTTTCTACATTCATTTGTCGTTTATTTCTTGAGTGGACGCCGCAANGAGGGGTTAGGTGATTGGCACCCAAGTTTCTACATTCATTTGTCGTTTATTTCTTGAGTGGACGCCGCAAAGCTGCAGTGCAACGAGCAATAAGTCGTTGTTGGCTTAACGCGGGCATCCGCGTGCATCGGGGTTTAGCCTTGGTAGGTGATTTCAGCCAATTGGGCTTAGCGTCGTAGCAGGATTGCTGGTTGGTCTGTTATTGAGGTTAGGCGCTGGCTCAGTAACACTCATATAACTAGGCGGTGTTTGTCTACGCACTGGGAGCTACTGCGCGTCGGCATGCGAAGCTCTACCCCGGCGAAGGAATCCATGCTGGAGAGGGAACAATGTGTTCTCTATGTGGTTGTCCAAGAAATCTTCCTGGTGTCTTGAAAATAAAGTGAAGATGTTTCTACAGACTGTATAGAGGCGTCCCCTGGACTTTGAGCGCGTGTCGGCTAGACTAGCATCCTAAAATGTCGTTGCATTATCTCCACGCACTAGATAGTGTCCCTTCATCGGGGTGCACAGTAACATGCGCATGCACTGATAGGCTGCATTTTGTGACCGCGGACGCGGGCCTGGCGCAGTGACGCTGACAGGGGCCGCTAACGCCACTAGCAACGATGCTACAACAGGCCAGAATTTTGTCAACTTCGATGAACGTCTGCGCAGAGGACTAACGATTTTCCAGTGCGTGTGTTGTGTGGCGTTTGATGTGGTACTTACAGAGGGTGAGAAAAGGGGCCCCTGCCGAGTGAAAACGCATCGATGGCCGGCACTATACTGGCATTTCAGAATAAAAGTTAGTTGTTCACCAGTTGAGTATGGCAGCGAATATTAGCAGAGACATCCACAAGTTGCGTTTTCTACAAATGGTGAATGCATGAGGGAAGATGGGTTTCGCAGACGCTCAGCCGCGTGCTTTTCCGTGGACTATGGGAACCTGTTTCTGGCTCCCGCTAAATTTGCTTTTTTGACCTGAGGTCAGAAGCGGGCCCATTTAACACAGGAGGTGACATGGACAGAGGGAAGAATAGGGCACATTAAGGGTGTATAATGTGAGGCAGTACATGTTGTGCCCTACAGAAGGTGCGCAGAGTGCCCGTTTGAATAAACTGATATTTCTAGCTAAATTCTCGCCTCCCAGCTAAGGTCTCCTCGAGGTCACTTAAATGTACCGACTAACATTTTCGGGGACAGCAGCCGGGCGTCACCAAATTGAATGACGTGTGGCAGTACATGTGATTATTAAGCATTGTGATGGGCTGTGCATGCCTTGACCTGTAGAGCTTAAATGCAAGTAAAGTTGGGCTTGCCTTTTGTCATCAGCCACAGCAGCCGCCTCCAGGGACGGGGAGGTTTTTCTGGTGCGTGATCGCCTGTCATTGGAAAGCTGGCTGCATTGATAGTTTTTGGCGGTCGAAAGCAAGTCACACCGTTTCGGGGTAGTGTGATCCAACTGCAAGCCACCCAATGGAGATTAGGGAGAAATGGGACTAATGGTACGAAACGCAGGCTTGTCTTTAACATAGGGTAGAAGCACGTTATGGGCAAGCAGGCATAAAGTGTGGCGGCACCTGTAGCCAAAAGGTCTGTCGGTTTTATATGCAGTAAGTACGTACGTCTTTTTCACGGTTCTGTATACACCCCCACTGCAGCCGAACGAAAGTTCAAGCCGTGTAAGCCTGAGCATGCACTTTCAGAAATGCAGTATTTTTCAGAGTTCAGTGTTTCTGTGCTATCGAAACCATTGACCCTACACAAACAAGACTCACGACAAAAATACCTTTTTGGCACAAGCCTTAAGCGCTTAAGTCTACTAATCGTCTGCAAAAGGATACATCCAACCAAAACAGTCCAGTTACTGGGATTTGCAGTTTAGGTGTACGAGTTTCTTATGTAGGTCATTGAGGGTTAGAGATTTCAAGGTTTATGGTGGCATGTTTGGGATTTCGGTTTTTAGGGTTTATGATTTATGGTGTATGGTGTAGGGTTTTACTGTCTGAGGTTCAGGGTTTAGGGTTGTAGTAGGATTAAGTGCTATGATTTGGAGTTTAGCGCCTAAGTGCCTAGTGTTCGGGGTATGGGGAACTAAGGTTGGACGTTTGACCATTCGAAGTATGCTCAACCGTACTTACGCGGATACCTGGTGTTTGGCATAATACGTTCCACTACCTCACGGATGACTGCACATTCTGGCGTTATCAGACTCTTCAACAGCAACGGCAACAGGCAGCAACAAGGTGTCTGGTATCCAAAAAGAGCCGGCGACCCATTAACGAGTCGGCAGTCTGCAAGGTGGAGTTATTTTTGGCAATACCGGCAAAGAACCTAGGTCTGATGTTGGGCCCACCAAACGAGCTGGAAGGCGCATAGTGCCTCGGCGGTAGCAAATGAATATGATATCCTATCTACGCATTCGGCACCAAGACTTGCTTTCAGCACAGCTCCTGCCAATTTACTCTCGAAAACCATCTGTATCTGTATGATCACCCGAGAAGTGCCGCGAGTTGTAGAGGCGGAATATGTACGAGATGGTTTGCCGAGTAGACAAACACGGCGATGCGGAGCATGACTATATTTTTACGGCTAATAAGGGACAGCCGGGACTGGGCACCAGGGAGCGTTGAACCTTTTGCCCAGCACGTTCTTGTCGCGTGATATGCGGGAAGCAAACACGTGCTTACTCTCTGGCGTAAAGTTAAATAACTTGATGATGTGCAACCATGAAAGTTGAGAACTGGGGGTACCCGGTGATTAATGCGCACGCATGCGATGCTTTGGGGTAAGTATCTGCTTCATATTTTTGTTGTCTCTGCATTTCTCCACGTTGTTGTCCCAGCAACAAGTGTCTTTAATATGTTAGCGGAGGACACTTGGTGCGTGAGACGAAGTGGCCCAATATGCAGGATAACCTGACTTGTTTAAGTGCCATTCTTCGGCAAATCAAGGTCTCTCGCCATTGCATTGTGGGATGCGCGTTGTTTGGACAATGGAGACCAAGTGGTGAGATGTTTCGCCAGTCTCCACCGCCTGGGTTGACAGTTGTTCGAGCAAAAAGTGCAAGAGCGGGAAAGACGGACATGTGGCAGCCTATGAGATTTTCAAAGGATTTTGCATTCTCGACGAATATGGTTTTGGCCTAAAGTGCACGTCAAGAAACGTTTGCTGCCCTCTTATGGGATCGTCGGCTGGGCAGGCACAAGATCTGTGGAGGCAAGCCCAATACTCGGGACGATGGTCCTGCGGCACACGCGAGTAGATCAGCACGCAAAACGTCTATAAAGCAAGCTTTAAGGGCACATGACTTGCTATGCTTTGTACGATGGGCAAATAATGTTATTCGGGATCTCTCGTCGGCGGCGTGTTTGCTATTCCAGACTGCTTCCTGCTGTTGCTGCCAGCAGCGAACACTGCTGCTGCAGCTGCTGGTACTGCTGCTCGCAGACAGTTTCGGCAGGGTGCTGCGAGGCCCAGTGGGGTTTCCCTTGAGGCAAAAAAGGTCCCGAAGTTAACCTGTCAGGAAGAATTTAATTTCGATAACTAAAGATCATCCCCTCTTTGTCGCTATTGCTACTGCTGTTGCTGTACCAGTTTTCTGCAGCAGCAGCACCTGCAGCAACAGAAGGTGCATTTTGCGGTTTGCTTTTGGCCAGGATTGATATTATCACCTCCAGACTCTTCCCTGATCCCATTGACACAAATAGCACACACCCAGGCACATCCAAACCCATACACACCTTATGATAAGCCCCCGCTGCTGCAAATGGTGGTGCGAATGACCCTGGTGCCGACGCAGCAGATGCTGGTGTTGTTGCCGCTCTTGTGGCTAAAGCGGTATATGTTGCGGCCCCTGGTGCTGCTGCTGTTTGCGAAGAAAGAGCAACCTGACCACTGCTCTGACAGGCATGCGCAGCATCAGCAGAAGGCAGCAACACATTGTGATACGTGAGATTAGCCTGCTGCTTCATCTGCCGTTGCTGCAGCGGGAGCTGCTAATGCTGTGGTCCTGACTCTGCAACGCCCTATTCTCCTTTGTTGTTGCAGCTATTGCTGCTGCTGCTGTCAAGGGAGACCCGCCACTCTCTGACTGGTGGGACCACAGCCAGCACCGCAGCCACATTAGGTACAGCAGTACCACAACAGCAAACGCCCCACTTGGCTTGCTTTTGCTTCTGCACACGCTCGGTGGGCCTTCGAGACACGAGACTGTTTATAAATGAATCCAGCACAAATAGATACCGTTGAGTCGCCGTCTTTCCTTCTTCTGAGGCTGCTGGTGCTCTAGCTGCTCCCGCTGGAAGCAGCAAGCCTGGCCTACCCTCCGGTCAAACCACCTGCTGCAACAGCGGCAGCAGCAGCAACAGCAGCAGGAATAGACGCTATGCCCTCAGCAACTGCCATGGTACGAGCACTAGCAACGGCGGCAACAGCTATAACAGCATCAGAAGGAGCGCAAAGGCCTGCCGCAATGCTAGCGGCAACAAAAACGGCAGCGGAGACGTCTGTGGCAACAGCACTAGCAGATGGTTGCGCAGCGGTGGCTCGGTATTTCGCAAATAATGGCGGCGCAACGCAAGGCAGGTGAAGACAGAAACAATTCAACTACCCAGGCCTGGTCCCTGCTGTTGTTGCCGTTTCTGGTTTGCTGCGCTCCTCAAGGGGATCATCAGCAGCTGCAGTATTCCTTTTCTCCCCTGCACTGTGGGCATTCCATTGCTGCCTGTTGTAGCATTGGCCGCTGTTGCTGCTAGTGTTGCTGTATTCTGTGCCGGCTGAACCCTCGCCCGCTTCCTCAGGGTTAGCAGCAGCAGCGGCAAGGCGACGCATAGGAGCCCGCCTGTACAGTGGCAGAGTGTGGCCCCTAGCCTTCTACGCTTGCAACCAATCTCCACCCGAACTCCTTTATGCCCCTTCCGCCTGCTGTTTCACCTGATGCTGCTGATTCTGAAACGCCCTTAGCAGTTATAGACATCTGTAGCAGCTGCTGCCAACGTTTCTGCTTTCGCTACTGTTCTTGCTGCTGCTGTTGCTACTGAGAGACTCTACAAGGCGCAACAGCTGCAGCAGCAGCAAATAGTATACTTTGTGTCGCTTCTGTTCGGATGCAACAGGGACAGAAGCATCTGGTCTTTTACTCTGTTCGCTTAATGAGAAGTAGGGGGTTGCAGCTGTTTGCGTTAATACATATTATTAGTGTGTATGTTGTATGTGGGCTTTTCCCTTGCGCTGATGGCAGTTTGGTCTTTGTGCTTGCGTGTCCTTCCTCTCTGTAAAATTTCAAATGTGTTCCACATGCCCATGTGAAGGTGAAGCCCCTACTCAGCCGAAAAGAAACATCCCTCATTGCAGCAGCAGCAGCCGTAGCAACAGCAGTACGAAAAGAGCCAACGGCAACAATACCACGTCAAAGACAAGCGACAGCAGAGGAAAAGCCAACAGCATCTGTAACAACAGCGACCGGAAGGACAGCAGCAGCAGCAATATCAGGGACAACAACGAATACAGGAGCAAGGAAAACAGTAGAAGCACCACCACCAGCTTGAACCAGGGGCTTCACCCTCGGGTATTCACAGTATTTATGCTGCAATTTTCAGTAGGGGAGTTGCTGCATAATTTGCTCAAGTACAACAATCATCGGCGGTGTGCGTGCTACTGCTGTTGCTTCTACTGGAGCGTCTCGTGCTTGCTCTTCGCGCTCGGACGATTGTGTGCAGTTACTGCCGTTGCATACAAGTGAACTCGTCTTCCAAAGACAGGAAATTCAACAAAACCCAATAACTAGACCAGAAGTGCTGCAAGATGGAGATACTTAGTGTGCGTACTGTGCTTCGTGCGCAAAGCCGTAGCCGCATGGCCGAGAAAAGCCTTCAGGCTCTGGCCGCCTGCAGCAATGGCAGCTGCAACAGCAGCAGTTGCAGAGCGTGCAGTGAACTTCTTCCACTTCCCTGCTTCTGTCTTTAGATACAGAACTGAAGAGCCCAGTATGCCCGTTTGCTTGTAGCAGTCCTTTGGAGAAGGTAGTCAGCAACTAATAGGCAAAACTAGCCTTCAGCTTGTGCTGCTTCTTCGGATTAGAAGATAAGCTGTTTGTTGGTTGCCCTCAAGAAAAGAGATGCCCCTGCTAGTTGAATATGATATAGGCGGCTCTTGGCGTGGAGACAGCAACTCGCTTGTTGTTTCTGTCGAAACATTGGTTTGTTCGATATTCACGTTGAAAAAATATACTGTTTGTTGCAGTCCGGCTGTTCAATGCTTCAAAGCATTTTGGAGCAAAAACGGCCACAAATGTTGGCATACCAACCCACTGCCCTCTAAGTTATTTGAAGCAGTAGCCTACTGCTGCTTAAACTCGGCCATTCTTTGCTTGATAAATTGATAACATTTCGCTTTTTTTGTCAAGTCAATAAACGCCTGTCTGTTCATATTGAGCTAACAACCTATTTGTGCTCACATTGCACCAAAATCGGATTTTTGTCTATTTATATGAACGACATGCTTTTCGTTTATAATAGCTCAATCACCTGCCTGTTGTTCACGCTGCTGGGATAACCTACTCTCCGCTCACATTGAGGGAATATGTACAGAAACGCTTACAAATGAAAATCAATGCGCATAAACCAGAGCAGAGGAGAAAATAGGTGCAAGCGCCACAAGCATGTGCATGTGCACCTACACCACGCACACGCGCAGGCTGTCATATCACTCACCTGCAAGTAAAGGCCGGCATAGGTAATAGCTTTCACGCATGCTTCCACGAGCTGCTGCACCCGTACATGCGTAGATACTCATACAGACACGCAAAAGTACACAAAAACACAAACACACAGACATACAGACACGCACACACATGGATACAGCCACACACACACACACACACACACACACACACACATACACACACACACATACATACATACATACATACATACATACATACATGCATACACAGACACAGAGCCCTTAGTTGTCTTTCCCCCACTGTGTATGTGTGTCGCAATGCCTGTGTCTGTGTCTCAAATGTTCGAAGGTGCCCTGCTGGCATACAGGGTGCCACAGAGAAACAGTCCAGGGGCCGTAAAGGCACACATACATACACATAAACAGAAGGGGAAAAATGCCTTTCCATAGCTCAAGGGGAGAAGGAAACTGAGAAGGAAGCGGTGCAGATTTCCATCATTATGGATATCAAGGCAGATCTGCCCAGGAATTTGTTCCAAGCTGCAACAAACAATTGTCCTTACTTCCAACCAGAAAGCAGGCACAATCATGCCGGATGCACTAAAATTGTAGACTAATTTTTAATGCTTGTTTGGCCCTCAAAAACCATGCAGCTCAAGGGCGGAATTGAATCTTCCAACTTTTAAGACCACGTTTTGGGGGGTTGGGGGAGGGGGACGCGCCGTTAACGGAGGCGTGTAGAATTCAAATACTCAAACAATCGGGTAAGTCGATCAGAATAGGGCTAGTGCATATGTTAATAAGACAGACTGGGCAGGCATTCACACACACGCTCATGCGACGATCCTGTTCCAACACTTCTCTAGTGGCAGGTGGGAGCGGGTGCAAAGAAGACACCACCATGTGCATTGCCGTTAGTTCATCTTAGTTTGTGCCTTCAGAGTAAGAATATTCTCTAATATAAGGAAACAAAAGGAAACAAGCATGATCTTTACATATGCAGCAGAATTCAGCCTAGCGCTGTAGAATAAAGCGCGCACGAAGCGTGCGACATGCTGTTCTCCCAAGACTCCCCTCCTTATCGTCATTGAATGCTTGCAAACTCTGCTGGTGTGATGCTCACTCATTGCCCTTTGTCTATATCTGCATTGAATGCTTAAATAGTGCGGTTTTTAACCCTACACTAAACTAGTTAACACGTCCATCTGACTTTCGAAATGCACTGGCTTGCCCCACTTCTCCTCATTGCCTGCGCGGCGCTCCACGCAGAGGGGAGTAGCGCCGCTCAGACAGCGGCGCCTCCTGTTCGCAGCCCTATCGCGATATTGCTACACAATAGGGAGCTCATGTTGGCTCAGGCTTCCTCTGGGCCGAGAGAGAAAGACGGACGAATGAGAGGGCCGCTCTTGGCGGCTGCCCTCCTGGCTTCAACGGTGGCCACCATGCTTTTGCTCCTTCAATGCTTCAAGGCAATAAAATCCGACAAAATGGGGAAGGCCCATGGAGCAAATACTCGGAGACTCTTAGGAGAATATCCAAATACCTGCAACGTAGGCCTTGAGCGACAGAAACAGGCGCTGCGTTCGATTGCTCCTGCTCGACTGCGAACAAGCGTGTACAAGCGGTTGCGGGGCTACGCAAATGTGTATTTAATGGGTCTGCTGCTACATAGCTTGGTGATCTGCACTTGGATGTGGACAGGTGTGCCGTGAGCAACATTGATAGAGCATGCGTGATACTATGGGCATTGGTAGGGAGTTGCAGTATTGTATTGGTCGCACAGCGCGGATGCGTTGCCTTGCCTGCAGCGTCGTGTCCTGCAACGACCCTTGTGTAGCATTATATCAGTTGTGCAGGAAGTGAAGGCCAAGCAGGATAACCGCAGATATGTTGACTGGGGCATGAAAATGTGTGTTTATTATGATGCCCTTACTAATCTTCATATTCTCTTCTGTGTTGCAAAGCGCTATATTGTGGGTAATTACTGCAATCCTGGGCTTGCAGACTAAGAGTGTTGTCGATGCGTTGGACTTGGGTAGTGGTGTGGGTGCACACCAAGACTCTACGCCGTCTCGGGTGTTTGTCCTACGGCGTTTCTGCGTGGCGAGGTTTGAATTGGGGTGCTGCTTCGTGGATGCAGGTAACTGTGCAGAAGTGGAGAGGAAGGCATGCATATGTGTGCTTAGGACGGTGGGCGCTTCTTAAGATGGTGGATGTGAACCTGGATGTGAGCAGGTGTGCCGCGAGCAAGTACTGGCACCGTATGCTTGCAGACTATGGTCATTGGTCGGGCGTTGGGCCTGGGTAGTGGTTGAGCTGCATAGTTGTGTCGTCTTGCCTGAACGAGCTTGTCAAGCAGTTCACGCGTTCGGCGTCGTTTTGCCTCTGTAGGATGTGAGGTCCATGCAAGGTAGCAGTCGGAGTGTGTGTATCGTAGCAGTCGGAGTGTGTATATCGAGCACACGTGACACTATGGGCCTTGGCAGGGCGTTGCAGTATGGTACTGGCCGCACAGCGCGGATTCATTGCCTTGCCTGCAACGTCAAATCCTGCAACTACTGTTTGTAGCATCAATGTTGTAGGACGTGAGGACCACGCAAGGCTACAGTAGATATGTTGGCAGTGCCGCGGTCGGGTGTATATGAATTGCTTACTAGCTAGAGAAGTTTTCAGCGAGTTGGAAGTACCCGAAGCAAGCCTTTTTCGGGCGCACGGATGGGTGCCGCTACTTTAAAGGCTGGCATCCGGAGTTGCAGCAAGGCAACTGTTGGCACTTGCCTGACTGAATAGCGCATTTAGAACAAACCTAGCAACAAGCGTGAGGCCTGCTCCGCTCTTATTTATGCTTCGACGGGGCAATTCAGCACTCTGTACGCAACTGCGGGGCATTGTTCGACCCTGTAGAGCAGCCACGTGCTTCTTTCGTAGCAATATTATGTAGGCTGTACTGGGTGTATATGCGCGCGGCGCTCGCACGAAACTTGCACAGCAGGCTGGTATTTCTGGGTTGCCCATATTGGTGAAGTTTTTTCGTATTCGAAGCATTGGCAGTTTATTATTGTGTTTGACTGCTATTCTTCTGATCTAGCCATATCCTGGCAATTTGTTCGCACAACTGTTGAAACCCTTGAAGACGAACTCAATGCAAGTCACCAAGTTACCGTGAGCGTTTTGATTTCCACTGGCCTTTCAACAAGAATGGATTCGGCGAAAATGTCCCAGGAGGCAAGTTACATTGCTCTGCAGTTGTCATTAAGCTTTTGTTCGCCTTGTCTAGAGTCAATTTCGTCTGCCGACGACGGCATACGGGGCACACAGAGATCTAGCGCGGGCCTAGGATGGTGTTGCGATTACGCCCTGGTTTGGCAACGGAGTACTCCCTCACCGGCAAGCGCCTCTGCTGAGAGAGGCTGTGGGAACTGCTACTTCGCAGTAGTCTGAATAGAGCCATGGGCCTGTCTCTGTATGGGTGTCGATTTACGGTGTTGCGGTATGTTGCTAGTTGCTAGCCACATCTGCAGGAGTCGGCATATCCGTGTTAGTTCCGGGTGCAGTGCGGTTTAGGGATGAAAGAAGCATTTGCGACACAGCGCGTGCCAGTGCAAATGGCAGCAGTAAACTGGTGAGGCGGTGTGTATGCAGCCCATTACGTTGTTGAAGGCAGCAGCGACAAAACGGTGATTTGCGTCGAAAGCTTAGTTTTATTGACAGACATTTGGGTGCTGCGTTCGGCAAATAGAACAATTCTTAGCAAAACCGAAACATCCAAATGGACTTTAATACCTCTGCGTGTCTATGGATACCGTTACGTTTCAGATCATGGATGTATAGACCTGCATGCATGCAGGTTTGTGAAGTTACAGTGTGGCGAATAGTGGGAGCTCGTCCTGTATTAGTAATAGGGTCGCTCTTGATATCTGCTTTCGCTGGGTGTTTTCAGACTGCAGTATGCGCTGGCAAGCGACAGTGTGACACTGCATGCATTCTCCGAGCAATGGTCGGGTAGTACCTCTGAAACGCACTACGTGGTAGGGAGCGGCTGCGACTAGGAGGCAGCTACTACGCGTTGATTTGTGTTAAAATATTAGTAGTAGTGGCAGTCGACTGGGTCATTCACAATCGTAGTTGATATGTGGAGGCGAGGGATGGCAAAGGTTTGCGGAAGGTTGGGCACCACCAACGACGACTCCAATACTATATATATCGTGTTCCTAGGGCTTCCACAGAAGGCAGACCTGCTACTGCAGGTGAGTGTTTCTTGTTTGGCGACGCAAACTGAGATGTTGTGGCTTCGGAAGAGGTTTAATATATATAGTGTGAGAAGACGTGGGTGCTCCTTTTGCTTTGAGCGGGCCCTTCATGGGATTCGATTAGGGTGGAATGTTTTAGCCCTGCGGTGGGTGGTTGCGTAACGGGCTGTAAAATTGCAAAACTGTACCGTGGACTGGTGACGCTTATGCGTGTAGCACAATCTGCGATAGGAGATGGCAATGACTGCGCAGTGATTTCTGCCAAAGGCTCGGCAACAGTAGCGGCACGCTTAGGTGTGGACATGCAGCTGTTTTGCCGAGAACGGGAAGAGGAGGCTGAGGCGGGAATTTCGGCCACCATGAATAGTGATTGCTCGAAAGAATTCGAAACCGTTGCCTGATTCTGGATCTATTGGGTAACACAAAAAAGGCGAATCTGTACGCCAAGCAAGCAAATCTGGTTTGCTTTTTCTAGTTATGCTGCCTATGGCAGGGTGTTCGTAGCACGCTTCCGTAGTCGTCATAGGTGAATGTAGTACAGAGAACCTAACGTTTCGCCCACGGTGGATCTTCTCGTTCTTGGACACTGTTCATTCTTGTTGGTCTCCCAACAAGAAACAGTTCGGCATGGAATGCCGGCTAGCTAAATGTTTTTGCTTCTGACATTACGGTTGGGCTTGGCTAGAATTCCTTTGTTAACATTAATTCCGTCTCCCCTTAGGAGTATGCTTAATAATTTACCAATATGACAGGTGCGATTTTGACACAGAGTTCTCGTGCGCGATGTGATAGCACCCTGCAGCGACTCTGCACTTATTCGCCACAAACTGCTAGGAGCAATAGCAATCAGCCCGAGCTTGTATTGCGGAAAACGGCAGCATCGTAAGGCAGTTACCAGATGACGCCGTGGCCAGGAAGAACTCTCTGAATCGGCACAACGATTGCGCGAAAGAACGCATAGGTCGCATCGCAGACGGACGTTTCTCAGTTGGCCAGATTCGGCATGTTATTTCACGTTCGAAGCCGGTGACAATGATGAGAGTGTCACTGAGGTGTTTTGATTTTTCAGCCGACCCTCAGGCCGCGGCGTAGGGCGTGGCCAGCACACGTTATGTTAACACTTATGTCGTATCGTTTCCACGAAAGATGGAGAAACCGCTATCTCACTGCATATTTTAAGTAGCAGGAGATGACGCGGAACACATAGTGCAGGCGGAAGTGTCTGGTCTGGCTAGATTTCTTGCGTTGTTTTGTGTTCGGGTTAGGTGCACTTTGGAATGTGCCACTTAATTTTCCTTCGAGTTTGCTACATCGCGGCAGTGTGTTCAGAGCACGGTTCCGTCGTCATTGAAGATAAATAGGCTCAAGACCCCCTTTTTTTTGCACTATATATCTTTTCCTCGTTGAAACGTACCGGTTCTGGTCTGTCTTCTAGGCTTAAGGGGTGCGACAGAACATCCTCATGCAGTCAGTTGCATTGCTTCGCAGTGGCGGCACGTCTCCACACGGTTCGTTTAGCGCGGTCCAAATTAACGTCACTGCTGCAAGGGGTATTTGCAGTATTTGACAGATGTCGAGGGGTTTCGCATTTGTGTGCATTGCTGAGTTAGGCAGTTTTATGTGACAGCATTTGCAGCCGCGGTGTGGCGATGCCTTCTCCGGCGTGACGAACTCGCGCTGTCTTCTACAGGTCACATGCACATAATAGAGTAATACAAATGTATTGCTCCCAGCACCTAGAACACTTTGTGTCATGCTAGCGCAGGTAAATCGGGTACACTTTCTCCGCAGGGCCATCGGTTCCTGCAACGTTTCAGCTTGTATGAGAGAATGCATGAATCTGCACCGCTATGCGTTCACATTTGTGACGTTGCAGTGTGAGAAGGAGTATGCGCAAGCACTGCTGTATTTGTGTCCTTCGGCATCTAGTGTGGACTCTTATTTTGGCGGGTTTGTGAGACGAAGGGCGACAGCATAGAGGATCGCAACGAATCAGTGATAGAGTATGCTCGGAGCGCAGTATATTGTAGGAGGGAGAAGCACCTCCTCCGTGATTTGTGCTTACCGTCTAGTCGTATTGGAGGCAAGGTCGGCTATGGGTTATGGTCTTTGTTATGCAAGGAATAGGGCTAGCCAAGGAGCGGGCAGCGACATAGAACAAGGATGGTTGGTGTATACTGGCGTGCGGTGTGTACGTTTGAAGACATATTCGTAGGGGAGGCAGAACTTCCTGACAAGGGGAAGTTACCCGCGACCGTGCACGGCTTTTGATGTTTCAATTATCTGCAGTTTATAAAGGAGCCACCGATGGTGTTTCGAGTTAGTCGTCTTGTGGCAGGTTGTTCCTACAGCCTTTCCATGCTCATCACAGACAAGCGTGGTCCACAGCCACTTGGTTCGTCTGCATTACTCATTGCCAATGTATGAAATATTTTAAATGTTGCTTGATTTCCGAACAAGAAGACACTTGAGACGGATGGCTGAGGCAACCAGTTGCACTGTCTTGCATACGGCATTATGTTTGAGCAGGGCTCTTTTTCCTTAGTTTGAGCTTGCACCGCCTGCCGGCAGGGGAATTCGCTGTACTTCGCATGGATGTAGAGGGCCTACATATGTGAGCTTCTGAGGATGATGTTACTTATGCACGGGCGTGTATAAGTTTGGCGTGGCGACGCTTCCACCTGTGCTACAATCGCGCGGTGTTTTGGTTAGCAAGTATGCCACTAGGATCACAGTCTTGTTCCTGGCGGGTATGGGTCTTGCTATGTTTCAACCAGTCCGACGGAAGGGATATATATGTATATGTGCATACCTGAATGCTGCTGATTTACCGGGTTTCTTCCCGGCGCACGAAACGGTTAGAACGCGTTTTGCTTTGACCGTGCGTTTTCTAAGTATATAGTAGCATGTTACTCAGCGCTCCAGTGTGCGTTTACGAAATAGTGTGCCATTGCAAACAACCTCAAGGGAGCTAGTGAAGAACTTTCTATGCAGTGCAATGCGTGGCAAAAATCATCAGCGACAACGCTGATGTGTATGTGCCGGATATTCAAAAGCATTGAAATCGAGCTCAATTATGCATGGTTGTTNCGACAACGCTGATGTGTATGTGCCGGATATTCAAAAGCATTGACATCGAGCTCAATTATGCATGGTTGTTACTGTTCTGCGGAGTAGACCAAACTCCTGGCTATGGGCGGGGGATGGCCCAGACGAGGTGGGTGTATAGGCATGGCGGCGGGGATACCACTAGCTGATTGAGTAGCGAATTGACAATATAGAAGCAAGCGGAAATCTTTGCAGGAGGTAATTCCTTTGCTGGTGGTACTACGCGAGCTGTTTCGGGTTCGTGTCAGGTTCACGTCATGAAATGGTCCGCCGATAGGCTTCTGAGGGAGCGGTTTTAGGGCAACATGCATAGATCGCCATAATCATTGGGGGCGAATGTGATGCGGGGCACCTTAGTTCGGGGGCATGATATATCTTCTCAGTAGTGGGCGTTTACGGCTGTCTTTGGTATTAGAGCAACATGAGATTTGACGAAGGCGCTCCATGCTGTCAGTTTCATCGCTTTGCAGCTAGTTTAGGCTCTCAGATGTTTCCTTGTTTCCTTTCCCCGGGTTTCAATTAGCTCTGTTTGTTGATGCGGGTGTTTGCAGGGCTCTGCCGAAATCCAGAAGACCTTCGTGTTTGAGCACTGTAGGGTTATGATGCTTGCATTCGGCGTGACAAAATCCCCCGTGACGTACTTACCATAACCCGTTCTGGTGGGCAACACGCATAGTACGAAAGAAGGGCAAGACCTAGCTAAATCCAATGCGCTTAGCAGATACACCATTTTGCATCAAGTGTGCGTCACGTCATAGTATTACATTTGAACAGTTGCTACCTAATATTTGTGAAGTGAGATGCGCGATAGGAAGCGCCGGCGACCACGCGGTAACTTGTCCAGACGTTAAGTAGTGTTCATGGTAGCTTGTGGCATGCATAGTGGGACTTGTTCTAGAAGGAGGGCTGATTGCAAAGGGTAGGCAGCGGTTGAAGGCGTGGACCCTAGCTATTACGTAAACATTCTTGACGCATGCATGAGAAATCGGTCTGCTGGCTCATTGCGTAGCTCCGCAGTAATACAAAGGCAGTGGGGTATCGCAGTGAACGAGGGTTCTGCTGGTTAGGAGAGACTACTTAACCTGCGCTGGGTTCGAGGAAGGTGCAGTTTATGCTTTTTTTGGGGTTGACCTAGGTGCAGTTTATGAATGCTTCACCGATATTCTCCTGACCTAGCCTTCTCAGGGCGGGTTTCTGGTAAGCCCTTTATCTTATCGGCGGCGAATGCGATGCAAGGAACCCAGGTTGACCTGCGTGATACATGCTTGTCGTCTTGAGCATTTTCGATTATCGTTGGGTTTCAAGCAGGCAATTGTGAAAACGTCTAACGCAGCCGGGAGCATCAGCCTTTAGGTGGTGTCGCGGATTCTCATTGTTCGTTTGCCCTCATTAAAATAGCTCTGTCTGCTGATTGGAGCAAAATCAGTATTTGGTGGAGCGATAGGGAATATGCATGCGTGAGTACCGTTGGGTTAGGCAGTGCTTGGGCGCTCATTGACAGCGTCGCTGTGGCGAAGCCTCCTCTGGGGTCGCAATTGCTCGCTGCTTTGGCCAGCAAGTATGGACATAACAAGATATCACGGCTGTGAATATGCGATGCATTCAGGGGCTAGAATAGTTTGTGGCAAGTTTACAGGATGCGAATCAAATCCCTCGTTTTGGCGCGGGTATGGTTGGTCTTACGTCTCAGCTTGTATGGGAACGGCGAAGATTTATACGCACATGCGTGCCTATCCAAGGCGAGAATGAAGGAGAGATGGTTTCGCTCTGACCGCGCTCTATTCTCGACTGACTGTGACGTTGTGTTCTTGCACTGCAATCGGGTCTTGAGAGACTGACTGTGACACCACAGACGTTATGAGTGAACTGGCGACGCAGCACAGTAGGCAGTGATTTGTGTGGAGCTGCTATAAGCGATGGCAGTCAGCTCCTTGAGGCATGATGATACTTGTTCTGTGGAGAACAGAAATAGTGAAGCGCAGGCCGCGGCAATGCCGAGGCTAAGACGAATTGTGTGAATCGGCACAGCGGTTCAACGAAAGAAAGCAGAAGACACAACGCAGCAGAACGTTTCTGATGTGGCTGGAATGGGCGTGTCGGTCCAAGTTCTTCGAAGTATGTGCACTTTGGGAATGCGTCACGGATCTTCCTTCGTTCTGGCCGTGTCGCCGCAGGCTGCTCGTAGTGCTATTCCATAACCGTCAGGTGCGAACGCGATATAGGACACCGTGGATGGTGTGTTTCATATTTCTTCTACCCCTTTAAGTTTTTTGTTACCGTCGGTCTTTCAACAGGAACGCATTCGAGCAGGATGCTCCATGCAGTCATTTGCTGCAGTCGATACTACGCTGAGGCTTCTTTCGCGTACCCTGGCTGGATTCCTCTCCGTCGGCGGTTACGAGTATATCATCACGTTATGCCGCTTGTGTGTGCGTGTTTGCAGCCGCGGAGTGGCGAAGGTTTCTGTGGCACTGCGGTTGCTCAATGCTTTGGCAAGCAAGTATGTCATGAGAAGAAAACGCACTTACAGGTAGCGGTTATGGTTCCTGCTACTGGCCAGTGGACCTGTACTTGCATGCGTGCAGGTTTAGGGAGTTGACCGTTTAACCGTGGTCTGGTATGAATTCGATCGGGAGGTGGTGTGACATGCATTTGCAAAACAGTTTGACATTAGAAACAATTTCAGTGAACTATTTCCCCTGCGTATGGGCGGCGCAGTTCGTGGTAGAAGGCAGCAAGGAGCAGTTTGTGATTTGGGCCGAACGCTTAGTAGTATTGAAGACGAGCTCGGTTGTGGGTGATGGTACCCGACGACGAAAGCAAAAAGCAGGCATCGAGGAAGGACACCCCTAACGGGAGAACGCAGCAAACAGGAATTGTTTGCAAACTCACTGCGCTTCAACAGAAGATCGCGGGCCGTCTGGCGTACTGTGTTGGCATACACAGAAGGGGGGGCGTAGTGCATGAGGCTGTGTGTGGTCCTTTGCACGATTTGTTCAGCTGTTTTGCGCCAGGAGCAAGCGCAATGCACACGTAGGTTTGGTGTTAGAAGTCAACCCTCTCATTAAAGTGTTCAGAGCATTCGGACACAGTATGAATAACCAAACGGGAAGGAGGACCTGGGTCTGCTTGTACGCGATGGTCCAAGCAGGTTTTGGACATTTCCGATCATCTTCGGTCTTCTATCAGGATGCCATTCGACAAAGATGCCTCAGGCCCATAGCGGCATCTTTTTACAGATGGTGTTGTGGTTTTTTCGCTCTGCCTGTAGGGGTAGATGTAGTACGTGTTGGTGAGCTATGGAACGTGCAAGCGTAAACATTGAGGTATAATGCAGTATTGCCCGGGTGTGGCACAGATTTACCTGGTGTTGCCTTCGCACGTTGCTTTGGAAAGAAAGTATGTTTTTAGTGAGGATCCAGAGTTGCTAAGGTGCAAAGTGTTTAGTGAATAGAGCAGCTTGTATCGAGTTTGAAGCACGCGAGTCCCCGGGCTGTTCTTGGGACCGGTATAAATGGTTATGTGCTGGCGTCCCGGTGTATGGAGTCGCAGTTTGACAAGAAATGGGGGCTTGGTCTAAACTAAGCGTCCTTGGGCATTATGGCGGCGGTGCAGTATTCGCTTGAGAGGGAGAGTGGGACGTTACAAAGGACCTCAGCGAATTTGTGACTTAGTACGTCTGCAGTACAGTATATGATAGAGGGTAGCAGTAGATAAGCAGCAACGTGAGCCAAGCGTTTAGTGGTGTTGACGGCTGTCTCGACTATTCGCGATGATAGTTGCACTGTGTAGGAGGTGAATAACGAATGGCAGGCTCGGCCGAGGGAGCGGCCAACACGTGTTCTGTAAATTTTCATGGCGCTTGCACGGCCGAGCGCGGAGCCGGTACCTGGACTTCGTGCCGAACATGGTCATTCTGGGCTGTTTCGGGTACGGTGTAAGGGCAGCTTATGATTGTATCTGATGTCTTTACTGCGTTTGATCCTTGATGTTCATAGCGTTGCAACATATTAAGCAGAATCGAAAGCGACTAGTGTCTCCGTCTGCACTTGTGATATTTTAAGTGCTTTCTGAGAATTGTGATTGTAGTTAGGCTACCACCGTGAAGGAATTTGAAAAGGACGCCGCATGCTTCCAGTTGCGTCGTCCTAAAGACGCCATTAAGTTAGCGCTTGGCTCCGTTGCCGTGGTCAAAATAAACATCGTCTGCGACAGCTGTATAGGCAAAGCATGGCAGAGACCTAGGCGACCAGCATGTAAGCATACGGAATGCTTCTGCACTTGTGCGCGGGTTCGGAGCCGTGGCGTGTGGTAGCCTTGTCTGGCGTTGCGACTGCCCGGTGGTTTGCCCAGACAGTATGCATGCGCATTAGAGGTAACACAATTTGCGGAAATACCAAGCATTTCGCAACCCAAACAGTCTGTAGACAGTCCGAAGCACGCGAAGCAAGTTCACCTGCCGGTTATGGGTACTGTTGCGGATCAGATAGTATGGCAACAGATATAGATGCTTATGCGCATGTTTGTAGTTTTTTGACTGTACTGTATGAAGAGGGGTGGGAACTAGCTTTTCCCTATTTTGCTGTCGCTTTTCTGTAGTATCTTGTGTGTTGTGGTGTACTGGAGCTCTGATACCTGTTTCTATGACTGGTGACATTCCAGGCGCCCTCAGTTAGTCGGCAAGGAAGTCACCAGAGTGACCCGCTGTTGCATTTTCGAGCAGCCACGCCATGCATGGTAATACATACATGGGAAGATATTTTGCGAACGGAAAAGCGAACGGGTTGCTACAGCAAGGGACAGGGCCCTTTAGACGCTGCCCACACAAATTGTGTTAAGTTGGCGGGGCGCTTACACAACAGAAGACAGGACCTTGATGCAAACGGCTGTCTCCGACTAGGCGAGACTAACAATGCTGCTTCCGGTTCAGAATAGGTGCAATTCATGCAGGTTTCACTCATTTTTGTTAGGGTACTCACAGCACCTCCCACATTGGCTGAAAGCAAATGTCATGCGTGACACTTTTGTTCTTCTGCATAGGATGGTTTCAGTGTCCAGAAGAACTTCAAAACTAGCTGGGCTCCAAACAAAAATTGAATGAGTAAGGAAGGCCCGAAAAGCCACCCGCATTGTACTGCGCTTGATACTAAATGTACGCTGCATTTGCATTCCCTGGTGGACTTTAGGACTGTCTGACAATGCAAATAATGGCGTCGACGCTTTGCACGCTAGGCAAACTGCATCTGCGCGCATGTTAGGATTATGCGCAGTACGTGCCCGCGTGTACGGCCCCAGTGTGACGACGCCTTCTTTAGCTCTGCAAAGGATTTGACCAGGCAGTATGCCCCTAAAGACGAGCGCATCTGCAGGTGGCGGTTATGGGTCTCCCTCTTCAGCTTCTCTGGCAACCGTTGATTCAAATGTGGATACACGCGAATGTATGGATTTACAGTGCGACACGAATCATGCTTTCGTTTTGCCACAATCTTGCTTGCGCCATTCTTAGCCGTTCACTAATTGGGGATGTTCTGTAGGGGCGGTCTGAGTTTGCGAGACGCCTTAGAGCATCCAAGGCGATCTCAGTGAACTGACGACCCAGTGCCCGTGCAATGCAATCCGTACTAGGAGGCAGCACAGACCAAATGGTGATTTGTGTCGAACGCCTAGTAGTATTGACTGCCAGCTGGGCATGGTTGTAGTTATGCTGCGGAGAGTGCTTAAGGCAAGGAGCTGGCAGCGGCCGAAGGCACGCCCAGCGGGAATGGTGTCAGTAGTCCTGACGCTGGTAGACAGCAATGTGAAACTCGCAGGTCATTGTGTAGGTATGAGAAACACTATAGAAAAAGTGAATCCGTAATGAAGGGTGGGCTTTCTAGTTTGGCACATTTGCTTCGACTG
>HG718738.1:0-21373 GCA_000499725.1 Eimeria brunetti
CATACTTAACAAGACCACTGCGAACCTGTGCTCCAGAAGGCAAAACTACCTTAAGCTGCTTGTGTTCCTCCACAGGCCAGAGCGGCCTCTATGCGCACCTCCTGTGAAGTACCACAGCTACTGCTATATGCCATACACAATGGACGCGCCTTGTTGCACTCTGTGCAAATATCAATTTGCATGCTTAATGGGAGCCATGGCGACCACTGCTCTGAGATGCGACAACATATACAGCAAAAGGAATGTNTTGCATGCTTAATGGGAGCCATGGCGACCACTGCTCTGAGATGCGACAACATATACAGCAAAAGGAATGTACAAGCAGGCAGCATTCGGCCACGATACTCACCTCCTGTGGTACACCACATACACTGCCACACGCCATACACCATCAACCCACCTTGTTATTGTGCCTGTAGATATCCACTCCCATACTCACTGGTTCAGTGCTGACCTATGTCCCAGAATGCAAAAGCATCTCAAGCCACCTGTCCGCAGAGACAAACCAAAGAGACCGCCGTATGCACCTCACGAGAAAACAAACAACCCCTATATTGCCNTGTCCGCAGAGACAAACCAAAGAGACCGCCGTATGCACCTCACGAGAAAACAAACAACCCCTATATTGCCGCACATCATACAGAGTGAACGCAACTCATTGTTGTCTGTGCGCATTTCCCGTTCCCATACTTAGCAGTACCTCCACCCTACTTCACTTCAAAATGCAGGGGTGCGTCACGTAATAGCTACACACAGACAGGCTGCATCAAAACACGCAGCTTACCTCCTGTAAAACACCAGCCCTAATGCCAAAAAAAGAACTGCGTACAAACCCTTGCTGTTGTATCTGCAAGTGTCCACTCCGCAAATCGACAGGTCCAGTGCACACCGAAACCCCAAAACATGGAAACTGCATAAACGACAGGTGTGCCGGCAAAGGGAACAGCAGAGACCGCACGCACCTTCTGAAAAACACAGCATCTAATGCCCCACAATGCATATTGCTGTTCTCCCTCCAGATATACGCTTCCACACTCAACAGATCCTATACCAGCCTTTTCGCCAGAATGTGTGTTGCAAACTACTAGCGTCTATAGAACATCCACAGCGTACTACATAGCTCACGTCGTGTATTATGCTGTGCTTACTACCACACACAGTACACGCATAACCTCACTCGTTGTAATGGCTGTTTCATTGCGAACTTGTCTTTCCATACCCAACGGGTCCAGTGCCCCATTCAGAATGCAAATGTGCCACCACCCACCGGCGATTACAGGCAGGCCGCATCAGACCACTGTGCTCACCTTCTGTAATATGCATTTAATGGGCCACACCATACAGAGTGGTCGCACGTTGCCGTTTTCCCCGCAAGTGCTCTGTGAAAAAAGAGGCTATCGCCACAGGTGTTCTGGGAAACAAAAGCGAAGTCGCCAGTATACGCACCCTCTTTGAAGCACTACATCTACGTCCACGTACTATGCACCGTGAACGCTCTTGTCCGGCATCAACGTGAGGGCGTCCGCTTCCACGCTCATTAAGGCCAATGTCGGTCGCGACGTCAAATGTGGCGACAGCTGGACCTAGAGGCTTCTGCAAGCGTAGGGGCAATAGCACCCTACACACTTTCTGTTAAATGGCACACCTACTGCGGCACGCCATACACAGTAGACACTTCTGCTGATCTAGTGGCAAACGTCCGTTTCCATGTTCAACAGACTGTCTGCAGACCGATGCTCTTGAAATACCGAAGCAGCACAAAGCACAGAGATGCAGAAACAGGCCATAGCGGAGACAGTGCGCACTTCCTGTGAATCAACGCATTTGCTGCCGTTCACCAAACGTCTGTAACCCTAAACACTAAACCTTAAACCCCCCGTCGCCTGGAATGCGAATGCAGCTCAAGCTGCCGATATGCAAGCGCCAACCACACCAGACCACAGAACCTACCATGTGTGGGGCACCACATAGAGTGTCACACACCATACACCGTGAAGGGCAATGCTAGTCTCTGTGCTACATGTGCATTGCAGTACTCAACTACTTCAAAGGTGGCCTACGCTCTAGATTTACGAAGGTGGCTGGGGCCATCGCATGTCTACGGGCACGTGGAATTAGACCACGCAACTCACTTCCTGTGGAACACCATAGGTCCTGCTACACACTATACATACTGAACGTACCCTGCGCTGTCTCTGCAGATGCACGCTCCCACGCTCAACAAGTTGAATTCGGAGCTGCTCCCCAGAAAAAAATGCAACTGAAGGCATCTGTGTGTACAGACATGTCAAATGGGTCACCGGACGCACCCTATATGAAACATTACATTTACTCCCATACGCAAGACACAATGAATACCGCTTGCTGATCCCTGCCCAGAAATTTTCACGCGCAGAGGGGTCCAGTATCATGTTTGGCTAGCATACGAAGGTATCCCAGATAACAGGTGTGTACGTACAGGTCGCATCAGACCACTCAACTCACTTCCTGTGGGAAGCCACCTCTACTGCCCGACACCATACAGTATGTAAGCCCCTATTGCTTTTTATTGCAAATATGTGTTCTCCATAGCTGGCAGATGCATTCCAGCGCAACGTGACAGACCACCCAAACAGCAACAACCACGGGTGTGTACACACAGGCCACAGGGGAAACCAGACGCACTTTCTGAGAATCGCTACATATACTACCATGCACCACTAGCCGTGAAAGCTGTTGATGCCCTTTGTGCCTGTCTCCGCATTCGGCCCCTGCCTCTTCCACGGAGTAACAGCGTGGGATAAACTACCGGTGTGTAGAGACAGGCTACAGCAGGCCAAGCAGCTCACCTTGTGTGAAATGCATCTACTGCCAAACACGCTACACAGTGAACGGCTCCCCTGGTCCTCCCGCAAATGCCTGTAAACGTGCCTGACGGATCCACTGCAGGCCCGTGCTCCAAATAGCAAAAGGGCGCGGACTGCGAATCTGTTGAGACAGGCTGCATTTGAGACTGCACACACCTTCTGTGAGTTGCCACCTCTACTGCCGTTCACCACAAACCGTGAACCCCGTTCGTTGCTCTGTTGCTCACCCTGCAAGCATTGCATGTGTATGCAGTACTCCCTCTTGTCCCAGAATGTGAATGCAGGTGAAACTGGTGGCGTAGGGGAACAGGCCGCATCAAACCATCTTACTCGCCTTGTGTGAAACACCATACCTACCGCCCCAACTCCTACGCTGTCAACGCAGCTTGCTGCTTTCTCTGTATATGTGTGTTCTCATGCACAACGAGACCAAAACGGACCATGTTTCCTGGAAGCTGCGATTGTCTCAAGCGACGTGTAAGTAAAGACAAGAGAGGCACCTTACGCTCCGTTCGCGAAACACCAAATTTGTTGTCTCCCACCATGCATGGTGAACGCATCTTGTTGCTGTCTGTTCAAATATCCGTTCACACACTTAGTGAAAGCAGTCAAGTCCCCAAATCCGAACTCTGAGAACAGCTCAAACAAGAGTTCCGTATAGATGCCCGCTTCGCTACTCACATCCTAGTATATAGTGCACGTGCTGCTATACGCCGTACACTGTGGACTTACCTTGTCGCCGTCTTCGCAGGTGGAACTTCCACATATAAAGGATATGATACCCACCTCTTTCCCTGGGCGCAAACGTAGCTGAAACTACCTGTGCATATTGGCTGACCACAGCGGGCGACGCAGCCCAACTTGTCTAAAACAACGCATCTGCTGCCACGTATCATACACAGTGAATGGCTTCTCGGGTGTCTCTGCATATGAGCGACCCCTGTTCAACTGGTTTAGTGCCGGCATTTGTTCCAAAATACGAAGATAGCTACAGCTGCCATGGTGTACATGACGCAATAAACCACTCAGCTCACTTTCTGCGGAACATCGTATATGCTGCCACATGTCACAGACAGTGAGCGCAGCTCGCTGCTATCTTTGCAAATGCCTATCCTAACACTCACCAAGATCAATGCCGATCCCAGGCGTCTAAATGCGGGACTATCTTAAGCCACCTGTCAATAGGCGCATGCCACAGCAAACCTCGCAACGAACCTTCTGTTAAACGCCACACCTACTGCCACCCATTACACGCCGTGAACATGACTGGTTATCGTTTTGCAAGTGTTCGTTAAAATACTAGAGATCGTGTACATGGCACTCTTGCGGGGCGCGTGCGTACCTCCAATCACCGGTGCGTATAGACTGCCCACAACAGGCAATGCAATTCGCGCTGCAGGAGACACTTCATCTGCCGCTACACACCAGACACGGTGACCGTCCTGCTTTCCGCTCCGCAAAGGACCGTTCTTATACTCAACATGTCTAATGCTGATCCCTGCCTCGGAATGTGAAGGTGCATGAAATCATCGGTGTGTACGGAAAGGCCACACTAAAGCAAGTAGCTCACTCCCTATGGAACACCACATCCAATGCCACTGCAACGTTCACATACGCAGGGAAGGAAATGCGTTCGCGTCTGCGCAAACGTCCGTTCACATGCTCAGCGGTGTTTATCCGGACACCTGCCCTAGAATGTTAACTTCTTAGAAAACCAGCAGTGCGTGAGAACAAGCCGAAATAGACCACCACCCTACAAACCCAAACTAAAACCCGGAAAAGCGCACCAGCGTGAGATGCCACCTCTAACAGCTTGTCAATAAGCAGACACTACAGCAAAACACGCAACTCACCTTCTGTTAAAAGCCCCATCTAATGTCACGCATTACACACCGTGAACCCCCTTGGTGCTTTTTCAGCAAATATCCGTGTAAAGTGCACATGTCGCTCCTGCAAAGTGCAAACGTACCTCAAACCGCCGGTGTGTATAGACCACCCAGAGCAGGCCAAGCCACCCACCTTCTGTGCCGCATTCCATCTACTAGCACACAACATATATAGTGAATGCAACGGTTGGTCCCTTTGCAAATGCCCGTCCCTTCATCCAGCTAGTTTAATGCACGCAGATAAATTTAAATACCAAAGAAAGCACAGGCCGCAGTTGTATACAGACAGGCCACAACAAATATCGTATGCACTTTCTGCGGAACACCAAATCTAGTGTCACACACCATATGTGAGGGCCCTCACTTCGTTTTCTTCAGATGCATGTTCTTATTCCTAGGGGATCAAGTGACCCTATCGCCTCCTCCATGCAAACGTAGCTAGCACTATCGTTGCGTTCGGGTGGGTTCAAACAGGTCACGCAACTCACCTTCTGTGAAACATCGCACGACTGCTACACACCATACACAGTAAGCCGGTCTGCTTCTCCTTCTGTAAATGTCCACTCCTTGCTGAACCGATCCAATGCAGACGCTTGTTTCAGAATGGGAAGTTAGGAGAAGCCGCCGGACAACGCTACGCAGTTTGCGTGAAACTGCATCTCTACTCCCGCTCACCATACATTGCGAACGCGCCCTATTGGTTTCTATGGAATAGTTTGTGCCAATACACAAAGTGGTCAATGCGGGCATCTGGTCTAGTGTGAGAGTACTTCAAACAGCATACGGGTACATACAGGCCAAACGGGTCACTGCACGCACCCTCGGCAAAACATTACATTTGCTGCCACATACGATACACAGTGAATACACTTCTATGCTCTCTATATAAACGTCCTTTCACATGCTCAAGGAGAGCAAGGAGAGCCTCGGCTCTAACGTACGAGAACAGTTCAACCAACCACACACATAAGAAAACGCCACTCACCTCCTGTAATGCAGCTTACGTACTGCCGTTCACCGTACAGGTTTAGTGCACCACGATGCTGTTCTCTCTGCAGCTATGCGTTTCCATGCTCAGTTGGCCAGCTGCCTGCGCTCCAGACTGCGCAGGAGAGTCAAACTCCCGGTTTGCAGAAGCAGCCAAACGGGGTCTCCGTAAGCGCCTTCTGCGACTGGCCGCAACTAGTGCCACGTAACATACATAGTGGGCACCCCGGTTGACCTCTCTGTAAATGTCGGTTATGACACACAACTGGTTCAATGCTGCCATACGTTCCAAGCCGAGAGTACCTCAAGTGCCTGTGATGAAACACAGACCAAGTGGGTCGCCGCACGCACCTTCCGGGAAACGCCGCATGCAGTGCGAAAAACCACACACACCTAAACCTTTATTGCTCTCTGCGCACAATTTCGTACTTTATATTCAGCTGGTCCACTACCCAATTCAGCTGCAAGATGAAAAGGTAGCTCAAACCACAGGTGTGTACCGGCAGGCCACACCGGACACCGCAGCTCACCTCCTTTGAGGCCGCATCTGCTTCCACGCATCACACACCATCAGCACATCTTGCTGTTATCCCTGCTGGTTCCCGTTCCCATACTCAGATGGTGCATTGCTGAACAATGCTTCGGAACACAGACGTCTGAGAGCAATCATTTGGAGAGACACGTCAAAGCGGGCCCACCCACCGTGTGCGAAACAATACATACATTGCCACAAAGCATACACAAAGAACACACCTAATAGTCTCTCTCCAGAGGTTCTTTTCTGTACTCAGCTGGCTCAGTGCATCGCTGTGTAAAAGCGCAGGGGCATGGACGCGAGGCCAAGCACTTCCAAGCTCAGAGTCCTGCGTCAGTGCCGTGAACCAGCCCTCCCACAAAGGGCAAGATGTGCTTTCACCAGGAGCCCATCAATACACTGCGAGTTCTGTTTCCGCGCCTTTCCTTTAATGGCACGGTGTGCTTGTAACTCCATGGACAGGCAGCGGAAGCTGCTAGTCAGGCCTCACCAGAAGATGCACGATGACAGCCGGAGCACAGGAGAAAGACTGAATTGTTTTGTGTCACCTCACAGCTTGGCATTCAATCAAGAGAGTTACGTATTGGGCAAACCGTACTTTTAGGAGGCATGCATTTCAGCAAGACTTCGTCGGGCCAAGCCCAATCCTTTGGCAGATAAGGACGTTTATTTTGAACTCACCACGTGACAAAGACATCAGACAAAGCAAGACAAAGCCGGTAGCTGAGCTGCAAACGTTAGTAGTCAATGAGCCCAACAAGGCCGGGAGACCTTGCCAATGCGTTATAAGAACGAAGGTTCAGCCTCCGTAGGATGCCGTAGTGCTCGACCAATGTTCGAAGAGTGGTGCAGCTTTGAAAATTTCAGGCTATCACGCCTGCCGCGAACTGACGCGAAGACAGTGCCTCAGCGATAATCAACTGCTGCACCACGGCACATTCGCCGAACTTCGCGGATGCGTGAAGGACGCTGAGAAATGCCACTCAAATCACTGCGCGGGTCTAGCGGTTGTCGCCTCTGCAGGACTCCAGTATACGCCTTTCCCCGTTGAGAGCAGCTGCACGTGCATTGCTGCTTGCCACTTACCTAAGCGCCAAACACTGGCTGCTGAGGCTCCCCTCTCTGTGATCGCCAAGCAATAAGCGTTCATACCGGTCTGGTTTCATCAACATGAATTACTACGCCTCGTCACGAGACCCAACAACCCGCCAAATGCTTCTCCTTTATCGATAAACAAGAATACAAGCGCACTCCCGCTGCTCGTACCTCAGCGAGATGGCATCGTGGGGCGCACAGGAGATATTAGAGAAAAAGTGGTCATACAAGCCTGCTGGAAGAATATCATTCAACGTAGTGCCTTCACTACGTCTCCACGAAATACAGTTCCGTCATCACCATGGAGGGGACAAAAGATAGTGCATGACCTAGTTCGCATGCCCTTAAGACGCCAACGAGATCCTAAAAATCCATAACAGCGGATAAGGATTCGCGAGTGCAGAAGACTGAACCACCTACGCCTCGCCAGGCACTGCCAAATTCTTGCAGAAAAAATGACAATCGGTCTTGGTAAGCTTTCCTCCGGAGTGGCGTGGCTGCAAACCCTTGGCATGTAGATGGGATGTGTCTACCGTAGTACTAAGCAGCTTGAACGATTCTAGCAAACCGTCGCTGGCACAACGAGGTGTCCAGACGCTGCTTGTTACCAAGTGGCATTATTAAATACACGACCGCACTTAGATATCGTGTCCGTAGAAGTCCTTCATAATACAAGGCGAGAACATGGTGCACAGCCTATTAAATTTACACTCGTCCCTGTGGTACGTAGCACGAGCAATATAGTATCAAATCCTTCTAGGCATCTGTAGTATTGGTTCCTGGACCATAGACGCGACCCTTCTAACCAAGGTATGCCAGTATACATAGCAGAGTACCCCTGCAGAACCAGAACAAACACTCGTTTGTCTAGCTGCACAGTGGCCGTTGCCTTTTTTCAAATACGTATGCATCTAAACACACCTTTTGTCTGGTCTGTACTGCTCGCAGAAGAGCATGCATGTTGAACCAAACCACAATCGCTGCTTACAGTGCTTCCAGCAGCACTCTGAGCACCTCTACAACTGCGATGGCAAAATGCGTGGGTTCGGCTTGGGCCGCACGTAAAGTGACTGCAACAGAAAAGATTGCCTCATCTTATGTGCACGCATACCAAGTACACTCGTTTCCGCTATACGCATGACGCGCGCCAATTAGCTCGCAGCAGAGGCACCGCCAACAGTTAACTACCCCTCGTATTGCCGGCCAAAGGCCCCACGGAACAGCTGACTCCGCCAGGTGCCGATTAATTACGTTTTTTGCGGAGAGACCGGCGGCAAGCTAAAAGCCTCCGCGGTATGAAAAGCAGGACAGTCCACCCCGCGGCTCCGGGTAGATTTATGTTTACATTTGATGGAGCTAGGAGGCCTGTAACGTCAAACATAAAAATGGGAGCATGAACTGGTAGCATACACTCAAACCAGTTCCCAAGCACGCGCTACTGCCAAATGCATAAACCGCACGAACCCCAAACATAAAACATGTTATCTAGTAACAACGGAAACACCGGCCTGCGTCGCCGGCTGCGCCTTCAACAACTGCACAATGAGCTATCAATTCCGCGTCATTTTTTGCAAGCGCCATAAGTGCTTATACAATTTATGTTTGCCGCGCCCTCCGCCTCGGCCCACCTTTCCCTATTCCCGTCCTCCGCACTACAGCTACTACTACACAGTATCCGACTGGCCGCCAACCCTAGCAAGCAGTTAGCGAAAATGATCGTCTAGTCACTTTTTTCGGCTACTGTTTACTGCTTTGCACATATGGCGCCTCATCAATTCACTGGCATCGTTTGTAATGACAGGCTCTGTCTCGCAAGCGCATCTGGCGCCGCCCAAAGCCCCCGCCACCGTTAACACCAAATAAAAGCTCGTTTGAAGTAAGGCAATCCGTCAGTTCCCCTCACAATAAAACTTTGTAAATTTGCAAACATGCCCATAAACATATATCCCTGTCACCGGACAGCTTGAATGGCGGCAATGCCCGTAAGCGCACCGCTCAGATGGCTTGGCATCCGAGTGCATACTTGCTGAGCAAAACGTGAATGTGCGGCAGCAACTACCGAAAACTGCCACATTGCTCCCGTAGGCAAGCGCACACAGGTTACGTCATCCCACTACCATCACCCATGCAGCTCATACAGTTTTCTACTCAATACTGCTTATATTCTTGTCGGCAGAGGTAGCTGACTTTAAACAAGGCAAGCGATCCAACACACGCTTAGCGGCAACTGAGAAACAATGCATTAGGCTTCATGGGGAGCCCTTTGCGAATCATGAGTTGTTGGAAGGCCAACAACAATCGAAAATGCTCGAGACAAAAGAGCTTTATTACGCGAGTCAACGAACGTGAGCGGTATTGCCTTCAACGCTGACAAATGTGGAATTCTGCCACCAATATCTTGCCGCGAAACCTCTGGCTTGGGAGATGTGGCGAACATTAATACATTGCGCCTACTACGAACACAAAACAACCCAAACAATCTCGCCGAATCGAAGTCTTCTGCCACTGCGAGCTCAGGCATGTTTCTCGACAGCCCCACAGTTCACGCCTTCCGCGTTCCTTTGCACAGGCACCAGGCTGGATTGCACAATTCGCGCTAGCTGTGCCGTTGGTTTTAGCCTGCCTTTCGCTATTCTCGCACTGTACAGAACAGCTGCAGTAATACACGATCAGGCTAATTGCCAATCCTAAAACGCGGTTGACACAAATCAGCGCATAGCTGCTGCTCCCGTCCACCCTACAGTGCGCTGCACACCCCGCCGATATCGTCTGTGCTCTCGTGTCTCACGAACGCACGTTGCAGCGCACAACTGCCACAGTTGAGCCTCAAAACAGAGCGAAAGCCCATTTCTTCTTGCAGTGTAGCTCCGCAACTCTGCGCCAACGCACATTTGCATTCATGCTTGCCATGTGAGAGCCAAAGTTTCGAAACTGTGCATAAAAAAATCCGGTGAGTTGTCTTATAAACGCATACATCGTCGGCGAAAAATCGGTTCGCTATCCGAACATCAGAGAAGACCTTTCCATTAATTGTACAGGTGCGCCGCAGTCGGCACTGGCTGCTGTGAATGGGCCTTCTGGCAAACTTCACAAACTACTTCATTTGCGCCATTAACAAAAAAAGCGCATGCTCGAAGTTGGCGGCTGTACAATGCAGCTGCTACACCGCCATGCCGCATAAGAAACTCGACACTGAATTTCATAGATTTGCAGCTACATTAACAAGCGATTGAATGCCGCCCAGCAGGTGCATGCATCCGCGTCTTGAACGCAACACGGAAGCTCTGTACGAACTCGGTCTCAAATTGCCCCGTCCATAATTTTCACATTTAGAGCACTAAAACGCTTAACCGCAGCCACAAAGGCAGCCTCAAGACAGCTCGCCATGTTGTAGAGACTCCCTGCGCAGGCATATTGCTGCTCTAAATTTTCGCGGGCCTCGCGGGAATCAGCTGCACGGCACCCAGACGTCCTGATCACTATGCGGCAAGAACTCCCAGTCAAGGGGTTCTAAGCAAACTCATCATCAGCAATAAACTAAATAGCCCCAATATCGCCTCCCAAGATCAATGCTGAGAAGCATCCCAGTTGCTGTTAGTAACAAAGGAGCCGATTGGCAGGTTACCCCTTTTTCGGCATTGTCCAGATACCCACGGCCATTACTGGAGAAGCACTAACGTGAGTACTGGATCTGTCCTGCTACCAAGCGGAAGCCGTCCACCGTAAAAGCCCCTTATGTTGCTACAAAAAATTCATATGCTCCTCCTCTTCTACATGATATTTGATGAATGCCGCAACACTTCAGATCTACCTGCATATACCTTTTCTCTTGTTTCTGCTTGTTGGTGACTGCCACGACACTCTACATCCCCCTAGCTAAAATGGATGCAGATTCTACTCCCTCAGCGCAACAGAACTGTCGCTAACCAGAACGGAGTTCTCGTGCACCCCCAACGACTGTGTGGGTGTACACAACGCCGTGCAGGAGTTTCTTCAGTGTCCCACATCAATCCTGAAAACCGTCTGAAGGGTGCTATATTTACCACGCAGACTCGTGCACGTGTTCAATGGCAAACCACCTTATTTGTACGCCTCTTTGCCATTCTTTTGGAATTTTCAGGTCGCTAGTAGTACTATAGTGCATAGGTTCTGCTCAGCGTCAATAAACGCGGTTATCGAATTGTGCTTAGGCGGGCGGGGCCGTTTGGTGCCTTTGCTAAGAATCTAGCGCGAACCCACGATCATCCCTAGTTTGCCCCAGGCCGCCTTTTTTGAACTGTCGCTGCTTTACAACCTCTGGAGCCAGAGCACAGAGCCGTTCCATGTGCCACGCCAAATCATAAAACCTCAGGCCATCAAACCGTAGACATTCTTAGAGCATCCAGAGACAACTAAGCATGCAACGCCGGCGCTTCCTTGGGCCAGACTCGTTGTACAATGCTTTCGTTGTGCCTTCGACCCACAACACTTTGCCTCGCAGATACAGCCAGAAAACGCACTTTGACAACATAAAGGCCCCCCTCATTATGGAGGAGATAGCAATTCTCACGCCGTGTATACTGGATCTAAACATGGTGCGTCGTATACACTGGCATTGAAGTCAGTTTGGTGCGCTGAACTTGCAAACGGGTGTCACGAAAGCGCAGTCATACTGTCCATAACCCCACATTCTAGTTGTCACAACTTCACCCGAGCGCTGGTGCACATGGAACAACGAAAACCCTAGCCTGCACAGACTACCCGCTACACGTTTGCGCTCTACGAACGTCTTGTTTCAGATTACGCACTGGCTCCCCAAGCTATACAGTTTTCCAAAGCAGGTGAACTAGCCGAATGAGGCTCCTGCAGCTTGCTCCTAATTTGTAAGGGACTCTAGTCCCAGCTTTGCAGCCATCCTTATCATGAGCTTCTGCAGTTGTCACCCAAAACACCACCATCAAAGCGACTACGCACTGCGGTAAAGTGTCCGAAGGCTGATCCACACTGGTGGAACTTATGCTGAAAATGGCTTAAACCCGGTCAACCTGGCGCTTATTCAATTTCTCCAACTTAAGCCAGAGGGCACTTTTATACATTGCTGCTCATCCACTCACATGCAAATAAATGCCAATATGTAACCACCGCCCCAGTGGCTGTGAACGCAGAATCCACCGAGCATTTCCCCAACAACTGAAGCGGCATTTTCCTGTTGGCGAGAGTGAAAATTTTGGTTCAAAGGTAGTACGAGTTGCCACGCAAGCGCAACCCGAATTCCCCGGTGGAACTATGCGCTTACACGCTGGGCAAAACAGCGCGCGACCGCAAGCCAGGGCAGCCTTCTACGGCGCAGCCATAGAAGCACATAGGCAAACTGCATAGCTCTACGACGTTATACCATGCGATCCCACTAGCTATCCACTGAATACTCCATCTTCACTGGCAGAACGACGGAGGCGGTTTCGCCAGGGCACACGAACATAGCAACCCTAATGGAAAATGAAGGAAAATTAGGCTGGATACGGGTGGGCGCTTTTGTCAAATCCTTGTTGGTTGGAGCACCGGGGATAATTAGAGCTGTTCAAGAACACCAGGATGCATCCCTTGCATACAGGCCAAGGGCCCGTTTTCGGCTTGCTTTTGTCTATTATTCTGTTGCAAATCTGTGGACAGTTTAAGGTGCGACGCCAACCTGGAACGAAAACCAGTGAACCATTCATAGACTGCACCCAGTCCAGATGCAGAACACCTTAGCTAATCTCGACAAACAAGAAACAGACCTTCGCGCCTCGGTTAAAGCGTGTTCTCGTCTTACGTAATCGCTGCACAATAAGCTGTGAGTCCCGCCTTTTTTTTCGCCATGCGTGTTCGCACAAATCGTGTTGGCCGTGCCATCTTCAACGACCAATGACCGAGCTAGCCGCCAATACTACAAAACGATTGAAACGAGTTATCGAGCAATTACTGCTGTCCCTTGCCAGGTGTAGAGCTGTGCGCACAGTGCCTCTCCAATTTCGGGTGTAATTCGTAACGGTATACTATACTGTCCCTCGCAAATGCATACTGCAGCTCCGAACCTTCCCACCGTAATAGATACAAAGTAGGAGCACGGCACACAGTCTCACACCACAAGGATATATATTTGCGAGCATACAGGCAAACATTAACGAAGGCCAACCGATAGCTTGAAGCGTAGCCATGAGCATACCTACCTCTAGCAGATGAGCTTGCTTCTAAAGGCGTACGATCTGTCCAAAAGAACCGCTAGTAGTTACGCCAGAACAGGCTCCGCCGCACCGCAGTCGTAAACATGCGCAAACGAACTGCATAAGTCCCCCAGTGCTCACACCTGAGGGTCGTTCACTTCTCAGCCACACACACACACATACTGGGGAATGGAACTTACGTCAGCCAGGCCAAGACAACAACAATCACGCTTAATGTCTGCTGCAGGACGATGCAGCTGGCTCCAGCGGGAGACTGTGCCAGCTCGAGCCTTGCTGGATGACCAACCAGGATATAAAGTATCCAAGACATATAAAAAGCAGCAGTCGCGCGCACACCGACGATATGCTGCCTGCTTTCGTCTGCCAACTGCTTTGTTGAAGTTCGATGAGCATTTTGCCTGTTTGATATGCGCAGCTTGAACGCACACCAGTGACACGTCTAGGAACTGCAGAAAGACAAAACAACATATCTAATCGTGCCAAACAATGAACACTTGCCGACACGACGGGTCGCGTTTTCCTTCGTGTTGCTCAATAGCGACACAACGAGCTACGGATTCAGCGTCTTTTGTTTTGCAAGTGCCATGCCTGTTTGCATAATTCCTGTTGAGAATGCTTCCAGAAGCGTGCAGGACTTCTTTGTTCCCATCCTTCGCAGAACAACTACAATCATGCCACACAGTATATAACTACGTCTTTTCATAGTGCAACCCCATAATTCTGCAAGCGCCCACATGCCAACCGACCTTTCATCAGACATTCTGAAACGCATGAATGAACATAGCCATCCAGAAAATGTCAGCTCGCTATTGCAGGCATACTCGCTGGGTGGGGCAGCGTGCCACGCCGCATTATGCGCCCCATTACTCCCATATACGCGCGCACACAAACTCCATCGCCCCAAGATCCATACGCGTGCAGCTTCCCTACCTAATCCCCTATAATGACATGTGCTGCCAACGGACGGTGCAGCTGACTCTCACCAGAGCATGGGAAAAAGTGCAAGCGCAACAGCAATTGTACGACGGTGCAGCTGGGTGGATAGGGAGCCTTTGTCGAATCGCTTCCTGTTGGAAGACCAACGCGTATCAAAGACGTTCGGGAAATACCACGTGAGTGCAAGCTGAATACTTGCTTCCCATTTTCTCCTGCTGAATCTGTTGGAGTGCAAGTATGTTGCGCTGCACACATAAATGCGGCGCCAGTGCACTGACATCATTCCTAATATCAGACACTGTCTCGCAAGATCGTAATGTCGCAGCGTCAAAGCATCTTCCCCCAGCAGACCCAAATTGGAGCACAGCTACCGTATAACATGCTCCAACTTCTTCCCACAACGGTTCCGTGCACCTATATCCATGCTAGCGTTTATGAGGATAGAAACGATGGACTATCAACGACCGGAAGATTAGCTAACGCTGGTCAAGAACAGCAAGGACATCACGTAGGAGCTGCATCCGCTGGCTATGGCCTTAGACCCGGTCGCATTAGATGCGAAACTCTCCCAGTGCAAAAACAACTCCCTGCCTGCTGAGAACACTAAAGTGTTTATGCCACTGCTCAGGCTATGATCTGTACATGCTACGAAACTTCTCGGGCGCGGACCAGCAATCAGCAGGAAACAGATGATCAATTTATCAATTACATGTACGCGAGAATCAAACATCTTGGCAAATCTCGCCAAGCCAAACACCCACTGCAAACTATATGCTGCACGATGGCCCACTGCAAACTATATGCTGCACGATGGCTCGGTGACGCTAATCTAAAACAGTCCTCCGGAAATTACCGTCTCCATCACTTGACGCGGCGGTCACACCGATATCAGGAAACTCACATTTGCCATCCTGGCTTTGTATTGCTCAGGAGATGTACTTTCTAACCGGATTCCAGGAAAGGTTTGTTCTAGCAGAACCTGCCAGGAAAATGCAGATAAACGCGCCTAGCCATCCTGCCTTTTAGAACACTAGAGAAGCATGCCGCTAAGGCGGACCGCTCCCTGGTCTCTCCTGCCTGTTCACGGCTCTTTCTACAAATGCGCATGTCCCTGGCAGCACAGCTTAATCTGTGTTTAATCTCGTTCTAGGCCAGCATGCATGCGGAACAGCGGATCAGGACAGACGCGTGTTCTCAGCAAGCTTAAGAGCAATGCTTGCGGGTTCAGGCCTTCTGAGCACTCTTTCATATGCTCGCAACTAATGCCCGCGTGCTTGCCCATCCGAGCACCCCGAGTGCAGGAGACAGGATTGTCGTGCAGCATCTGCCCATGACCCCGCATGAAGTGCGCGTGCCACGGGCGTCCAGAACGATCACGTCAACCATTGTTACCGTGGGGCACTGAAGACGACTCATGGCCTGTTGACGTTGATTGCCACGACTACATGAAACATCTGGAAGGATAAAACAACGCATAACTAAGGAACATATTTCCTCAGCATTCATGATAGATAGCCTAAACGTGCTGCAACGCCTCTCGCACCACCTGCCTTGCAGATCCTTGCATGACGCAAACCACAAAGATATCTCGCAGCGCTGCGTTCATCTTTGAACACGTGGAGTCAACGTGTTGCCTAGGAGCTATGCTGCGCAGCTTGGCGGCGAATTCTTTATGCCACTGCTGCCAGCATATGACAAAACGACACGATAAACAAGAGCCGAACCTGGACTGCAAAAGCGTGGACCACACTATAGCATTTTGACGCACAGCCTATGACAGGTGCGGAACCAATACTTGGCTTTTGTTGACGCCGACAAACTGTGGAATTTGTTTTAAGGAAACAGCCGACGTTTTGCCAAACGACAAAGTTGAAACTCACGCGCAGTTGCCATTTACGTTTTGCCACTGTGCTTTGCTTCATCTGCCACCCACAGCCTACCCTCGTTTCCTTGCTGCCAAAACCTGCACACGCTCACTGCAGAATCTCAAGAACACTTGAGGCTTCATATACACCGCTGCACATATCTCGCGACGTATCCTTCGCCTCCTTTCAAGCCATGGAAGGAAACATCAGCGACATCGAGACCGCGTTCCTTGCACTATTTAATACAACTCGCTCCAAGTTTCGCTGACGCCTCGCACGCGAGCAGCCACGCGACGTCTGTGGGTCGAGCCAGACGCCATCATATGCGCCACGAAACAATGCTTTATCCGCTTAGGTTGACTAAGTGCTTCCTAGGGAACGGTTCTGGGAAATGTGCGGCTGCAAGAAGCAAATGCCGATGCTGCAGGACTGCCTGCAAACGCACGCCCTGCATTTAAGAGCCCCACCACAAAGAGACTCCTTCTCGTAGCCTGCTCAGCGTCACTGCCTCAAAAGATTTAAAATGGCTAATGAACAACTTTGCGAGGGTCTGCCAGCATGACCCGCTTACTGGCTGTACGCAACAACGTATAGTTACAACGGAGGATCATCTCTCGTTAGCGTCCATGTCAGGCAGCAGAACATTGCCACAACACGTTGTCCTAGCACTTCATGCCATGCGGACTTCTGAAACTCCCAAGCTGCAAAAGAGTTGCACAAATAGTCCGGAATACGTGCAACATAAGCATCGATTAAAACTGCTGTCTCATAACTCCCCAAGTGCTGCCGTTTACCAGTACACAGACACATACATAAGATGCAAAATCAGTATTGGAGGTCAAGCCGTGTGGGACCGCAGATATGTCCTCACCGCTCAAAATGCAATGGACAAAACTCGTTTCTGGCGAACCGGGGCCGACAATAACTTTACAGCGCACTGTCTACGGAGACGCACGCAAAGCGTTTCGTGTGCCCGGCGATTAGTCAGGAATCCAGAGCGAGCCTGCGGCAACTTTGCAAAATCTAACATGGATGCAAATCCAAGTCAAGGGATCCTGTACGCTACGACTTCAGCAGATGATCGCGGCTTGTTAAGGGGTACCGATATACCGTAACTTCTACTCCCCACTATTCAAATGTGCTTATGCTCAATCTTACATATTTGTGTCCTTTTTTGCCGGGACTGAGCCCCGTGATTGACACGGATGTCGCAGAGTGCCGGCAAGTGGAGGCAGTGAATTGTACCAACGCGTCTAGGTGATTTATGCCTAGCCTGTACTTTTCTGCAAATTAAGCTTATCGCAGTGTCAGCTTTAGGCGATGCCACCAGTGCATGCCACGCACCTCCGGAACATATGTGCTGCGTGATCTGCTCTACGGAAACTGTTCTCTTATTAAAAGCTCGAAACGGCATCTCGTCGTTCCGACGTAGTGGGTGCATTTGCTGGAAAAGCCCCCAGATATTTGCAAAAGACGTACCTAACTTTAATATCGCCCTTGTTCCGCCACAGTCGAACTGTCCCATCTGCGACAACATGCGAATAAGTAAGGTGAGAAAACACAATCAATCACTCTTAAACGCTGCTCCAGTATCGACCGGCGTCAAGATGCCACATGCTCATTCAGGCGAAACTCCGTACGTCTCACTGCGTCGATTAATCCGAAGGCTCCAATACTGTTTGTGATCAGCCCCTGCCCGGTCACACAGTAGCAGCCGACACAGGCGCACTCACTCATAGCTGCGGCGCACAATTCCGGCTTGTGTCCCGTTAACGCAGAAATTGTTTCCGAATTTTATTAGTATGGCGGCCGGCTAGACTAGTGTGGATGCGTAATAAAGGTTGATGTCGCCAACCTTCGCACGTTCCCACTTGCGGCAGATTAACAGGTGAAACCATATCTTTCTTGACGGTTGAAATAGGCACACTCGTAATTCTCCAAAAACCATATGTATATCGGTTTCTTCAACGTCACAATTCACCGTGGACCTGATGACACAAGTCGAACTCATAGGCACGTGTCCAAGCTGCACATAATCTGGCTAAGCGGGAGGCCACGCTTCTCCGTCCTTAGGCGGCTACCATTGCTGATTGACGCGTGCTACAAAGGTCATGCAGTTTGAGCCTAATATTGCATGCGGCATCCATGGAATTAACTCTGCGTGCCCTCAGCAGAATCTTTCGGTGAGTGCCACTGTAAAACGAGATACCATTGCTGAACAACTGCTTTAATCCCACGCTACTGGGAAACGGAATATGCTGGCAACTGCCTTGTACCTACGCGCGCTTGCCTAAGATTTCACGACATTGATACGCACACACATATTTATTGGTTTTGCGTCAGCGCACGTCGCCATAAGTCCGCCTCCAATATTGGGGTACACTAAAATATGCGATCAAAAGGTAAGCACCCCGGCGACCAGGAGGGGGTGTGTGAGTGCAGGGTGGATGCACTCTGTGTCAAACGCTCAACCTCCTGCAAGCACAGATACACTCAGAATGAATCGTTGTGCATGCAATGAAACACTGGCTACTGCGGGACCCCCGCCTACTGGGCATGCTACGTTTTCGGGTGCCTCAAACTTGATGCTTTGCACAGGTGTCCACAAACCGGCGTAAGCGTATGCATCTCATGCGATAGACGCTGCGAGAAACAGGTGAGAGAATTGACCAGAGCCTATGCAAAGGTATCCGGCAGTCTGACATGACTGCATCCTGCTTCTCCGAGTCAGAATAATCGATATTTGCAGGAACAGTAAAACCCGCATGTAACGCACATGTACGTGTACGCCGTTGTCTCCCCAAAGCTTCATCTGAGGCTGGGTGATGACGCGGGAGATTAAAGGTTGGTGTGAGTAGTTGTCCGAAGGCGCTTCCCCATACAGCTGTGGAAGCACATCCTCATCTCCCCTTCCTAAGCAACGTACCACCTGCGGCGTGGAATTGATCTGCACCGTTTTCAGATAAAAATATTTATGAATAAATCCTCCCATGACTGTACTTCCTTATGGTTCTTTCTTGGAAACCGTGCAGAAATCAACTGCACACCTCCAGTTTCCCGATCCATGTGTCTCCAGGCGATGTTTGCAGCAGCAGGGAGACAAACCATAGGGAGGCAAGGAACATTTTAGATTTTAGCTCCACTGGCATGCCGCTGTATTCAGGCTTCCGCAGACGCGCATGGAAGAAGGTCATAGGGGAAAAGAGACTGGTCTGCGGTAAGGGTTCCATGCGGTGCCGCCACCAACATTAAAGTGCATAGCCCCGACACTGCTTTTCAATACTAATGCCAGGGCTGATTTTGCGACTTACGTCATACTACGCCAATGAGGACCGTTCCCATCTACTTCAAATAGAAAAGCAACGGAGCGGGAAGTCGCATATTATGCCAATACTGTCGGGTCCTGCAGGTGGAGCCGTAGTTACACGGTGGTTGGGCATTTTGCGGCCAAGCATACGCTCTGCGTTGTACCGTGCATTTCAGATCGACACAAACAACTGCATGCACAATTCTTCTTTGGCCTGGTGGTTCGTAATCGCTGGGACACTTCACCTCTCCTCCTTACGCGAGTGTCGTCATACTCCCTGATTGCCACAGGACTTTCCCGAACAAGACTGCATCTTTTTTTATTCCTTATGATGTTGTCGTGCCTATGCACAGACACCCCAGATGCACTTTGGGTTTCCACGTATTATTGTCGATATATTGTGGTGCGCCTTTATCGAACCATCTGATGCGACGAACAAGGGTCCAAAAGCTCCAAGACGTCCGAGAACCATCTCTTGCATGCAGACCAAGGGACTGCTGCCTGCTTCTGCAAACTTTTGCTATATGCGGCGAACTGCTTACCGTGAGATACGGACCCCGAACAAGTCTGAGTGTCATTTTGGTTAAATGCACTTGCGAACACAAGACTGCTTAATCACTATCGCACGACGAGCCACGTGTGCATTACGGATTATGTTTTCCGTTGTTTTATTGAGTAGCTGCACAATGAAACACTGGCGACACGTCATCTCGTACAAGTTTCGCATTTGTTTGTACAGACAGTATTGGCTATGCCGTGGCCCACAGCACGTCCTTGGCTATTTCCTCTCTCACAAGGGCTACTAGCAACATGCACAACGGTGCTGGCTGTCAATCCTACTCAAACATTCACAAACACTCCCCCGTAGTGGCTGCTGCCGCAGGCACCCTCTGCGGTGCAGATTGATTGCCTCACAAATTCCCCAACGGCGCCTGTTATTTCTGAAGCTGTGTACCAAACATAGATTCGACCGCCGAGTCACAACAGAGCAACAGCTACAAAATAGGAGCACGGCTAAAGCAAAAAAACATACAATCCTACTCACACTGCAACTCCACAAATGTGCATGTAAGCGCATATACGTCCATGCCCCTCCTCATACAGACTGAAGCGCAGGAGAATCCATTGTCGCCAGTACCACTGCCTATACGCACGAGACAATACTGATGTTGATCGTTACGCCACGGAAAGGGTCACCACACCCCACTTACAAAAACGCTACATATTGCGGAGTGTTTTCTGCACGCACCGTCCGTGTCTGCACTATTCTTGTTGGCCCTTCTGTCTGCCGCAGGCGGCTTGGCCCTTCGCGATTTCCGTTCTCCGCAAAACAAATATCGTCATGCAGAACTGAACAGCTCGTCGATACTGCTAAACGCTTGCCAGGTATCACCGCCTAGGCGACACACCCTCTTACCACCTACTTGCCTGCACATATACTGCCTCACTAATCCCCTGATATCGCTTGTCATGCCAGACACGGTGCACCAAACCCATACGGGATCAAGAAGCCATCTGAGTGCGGGAAATACCAAAGTTGCCGTCGTTGAAGCAAAACGAACGACACTCCTACACACACTGTAATATCCGTATGCGTGTGCGCACACCTCCATGCATGGCATGAGCCACCGTCAAATGCAGTACTACCGATAGCCGGCTCCATCAGCTGAGTGTCCTACTAGCCACAAACTTGCCAGGCAAAACAGCTTCCCA
>HG718739.1:0-20795 GCA_000499725.1 Eimeria brunetti
TATTGCGTAATGCTTGACACAAATCACTGCGTAGTGGTCGAAATCTCCTAGCAGTCATTTCGAAGAGTGTATGCTGCTTCGGCAAGCCACTGAGACTGTGCGTAATATCAGGCTCTGTCTCGCAAACGCATATCATTCCGTCGAAGCTCTCGGCCCTTGTAGATGCCGAGAAAAAGCCTGGGAAGATCAAGGGGAAATCTCTTTTCATGGAACGCGGCGACTTCACACATGTAAATACATGCACATAAACATTCATCCGTGCCGCCCCACAGCGCGAGCGGCATGTGTAGGCACACGCAAGCCCATAAAATGCGTAGTTGTGGCATGCTTTACGGCTGCTACCAGTACGTCAAGGTGGTAGGCGCTCCGCATAATTGCGAATCTGGTAGACAATAGTATGCATACTCTCTGGCCAAAGGTCCGCGCCCCGGCGACGCCAGGAAAGTTTTTGCTGCATCCAGCACGCACGCCTGGGTACAGAATGTGCATAACCCCACGATGTCCACCCTCTCAGGCCCGCAGGCGCACCGCCAGATACTCCATTTACTCCAATCAAAAGATGGATGGAATACAAAATAGGACAATCGGACCAAACCCCGCCCCAATACAGAATAAAAAACGATGCAGCTGCTTGCACGCGGCGATGGTCAAAAATACTCGCGAAGTACACGGTCTATCACACACACAGGCCTGTGTGTCCCGTACAATGTTTATCTTTGCGGAGTATGGAGACGCACTAATAAACAACTGTCACCAGCACCCTAGTTCCAAAAAATACTAACACGTTTATAAACTCTACCTGTTTCGATCCCAAAACAACTCAACCTCCCCACAAATAGATATGTCCCCCTTCACTATGAGTTTTGGTCCATCTATTGCAGGTCAATAGTTCCAGTTTGCTTTCACACACTAAATAGCTACACACCAAGAAACGGGCTACGCGTCTTCTAGTGCGCGTGCCATGCGGAGTTACACAGTTTGTGTTGACTACACAAACTGTGTAACTCCGTATGGCACGCGCATAAGAAAAATAGGGAATGGGGGGGTTCGGTCCGCCATTCCCTACTTTTCTTATTCGCAGGGCCGCTGCCGTCATAGGTAGCCAGGGGGGAAGTCAACAATAAATAACACCCCGTAGTCGTATCGCGTTGCAATTGTACTACCTTACTGATTCACCCAAATTTCTTGCGATGTCAAACTCGGTACCGCAAACGCATGTCGCCCATCAAAACACCCCGACCCAGCAGAAACCAAACAAGGGCGCAGCTGAACACGTTCTTCGGCAGACGCTCTTTCAAGCATGGGGAAGATTTGCTAGCTCTTGGGGCGGTGCAATTCCACAAATCTGCAAGCATGCACATACACACCATGCCTGCACTCTTACTGGCTGAAATGTAACAGTGCCCATANACAAATCTGCAAGCATGCACATACACACCATGCCTGCACTCTTACTGGCTGAAATGTAACAGTGCCCATAGGTGTGCGCAGAAGAAAAATTACTTCAAGCGCTTCAGAATCGCTAGAACGTTTCAGGCTACCCACCAATCTGTGTCTTTGCCAGCTAGCGTGCATATTCATGTCAAAACAGCTCACAACTACAACAGCAGATGATGCTTTACCACTACGCCATTGCAGGCGCCCGCGCACATTCTGCATAACCGCATGATGCCCCTATGTGCAGGTTATATGCCTATCCGCCAAATTCCGCTTATACTCCGACGATCAGACTGGAGTGCCTTAAAGCAGGGCCAGCAAACCAAAATCAAGCCTAATGTGGCATTGGGGCACCATCTAGTTCAAACAGATACAAAAAAAGGCACGACGCTCTAGACTGCAACTTCAACAACCACGTTTGTTCTCATACAAGCTGAATAAGGGCAGAACGCATGACCGAAGCGGAAAGATGTACTTGCTTGGCGTGCTCCAGGCTCCATATAGGCTGTTCTAATTGCTATACAGCTTAGAGCACCGCAACTCTGCCTCCTTATGCTATGCATACTCCCTGGCAACAATGGCGCTCGGTCGCAACGCCAGAGAAGACTTCGGAGCACAACAACCACCGCCATTCATAAGGAAGTTGACCGCCAATGCTACTAAGCATTGGACACAATTCATCGCGTAGAGGCTGCTCCCGTCTAGCACGTGCTACCCACTGCGCAAACTGTATCACGTTCCAGGTGACACCATTTGTAGTGCCCGCGTCTAACTGAGATAATCACAGTCGCGTGCCAAAACAGCCCCCACCAGTGGAAAGCGAAGAGAAGCACGGTTCCGGGAGAGAGGAAAAGAGCCACTTCTCGTACTGGTATACCACATATCTGTACATACGCACGTACGCAGCCATGCCTGCTCCCATACTATCTGAAGAGTAGCAGTATCCACAACGCCGTCCAGAAGACTAGTGCACGTAGAGTGTTTTCGATCTGCTACAAACTGTTCTGACCAATGCGGACGTCCCACCGCAGCAGCTCTTGCAGCTCATTATAAGCATACTCTCTTACCCAGCGAGCATTCATGAGAAGGCTTTTACATACCGCGCCTGTTAAGATAGGCACCTAAGCTGCATAATCCAATGATGCTCAAACATACAGCTCCCTTAGCTCTCCACCAAACACTGCGGATACTCATGTCAGCAGGGGGAGCTGATTTCAACCAGCTCAAGCAAATCGAGATCCCGCAGGAATGCACATCCAAAACGATGCGGCTGGTTGGCAGGGACCTCCTCGTTGTATCTCTTCGTATGCAGTTTGCTGAAGACGTACTACGCACGTGAGCTAGCGTGCCCGTCAACATGTTCTTCTCTAATTTCATTGGAAAGATCCTAAAAACACCCTGGCTCAGGCCGGCTAGATAAAACAATATCGGCGACGCACGTATCGTGTCCTGCTACTCCGAACATAAACCTGCTTAAGCATTCATGCCAGGGTAGAAATCTCCCCCAGCACCACAAGCGTCTCTTTCTTCGCCTTGCCAATAGCTATACAATGGGCTAAAGGCTCCGCGTACCTCCAGTGAAAGCGCGACGAGGATGTACACAATTTGTGTTTCCGACAACATCATCTGCCACCCGCCCGTTGCCACATTCGTCGTTCGTACGACAGCTCCCGCCGTACGGGCTCACCGTCAATGCTACTGAACGTTTGACACAAACAAGAGCGTAATCGCTGGGTCGCGTTACCACGTCTTGCGCTGCACGTGCAGCTCCCCACCAATCCACTGAGATCGTTTGTAATGGTACACGCTGCCCCAGAGTCGCACGTCGGAACGTCAGAACACCTATCCCCAGGATACGCCAAAGAGGAGAGCGGGTGCAGCATAACGAATTCCCATTTCTGCTCACTGCGAACCCACAAAGGCCGCACGCGTCTAAATGCACCTCCATGCAAGCCAGCAGACAGACTACAACACAACCGTACCGATACCAAAGACATGCAAATGACCTGCGGTGTATCTGCTCACTCTCTGGTGGGCAAACGGACAAAAGATCACTAGGTCACATAACGCTCCCTAACATCACCACCGGAGACGCACGCATATTAACTGTGTGACGCCACTACACCCGCATATTCAAGTTCCGTATTCTTCTGCCGAATACTGTGTATGACCCTATCGCTGCTGCAACTAATTGAAACGAGGGCAAGGCAACAAATCCCACATTTACGGTGAGCTGCGCGAGGAGCAGCTCGCTGCACGAGGAATTCATGGCGCATCGTTTCTTGGTGGAAGCAGCGTACAACATCCAAGAACAAGAAACACTGCGTGAATCTGCACCGTAGGCGTGCTGCCGGCCTGCCACCGCATTCCTGCTTGATGCGCTATCAAGACTTTGCCGTGAAATACTACGCGCGAACGAAGTGAATGACATCCACATGCATTGTGTCTAATGCCAGCACAAAACAGGCTAGCTAAAATATTCAAAACAGCACGATCGTTTCTTTCGCCTTCTTCTGTTTTACCCAACAAATGAATAATGGCCAACGGGCTCTGCCCTCTTTCGGCAAGTTCCGTTTGCTCTTGCATAGTGTGTGGCGGTCGGGCCGTCAGCCGCGACGCGCCCTTTGTTATTCGCTAACTGAAAAGAACATGTAACCCCGTACATACTCGAGCCTGCCGTCCATGATATTAGGTGTTTTACACAAATACCCGCGCAGTTCTTCCCGCCCCCGCGGCCCCCGCCCGCCTAGCATTTGTTGCCCTGACCTTGTGCTGCCTGACCAATCCGTTGAAACCGTTTAAAATGTGAAAACAAATGCTCCCGCAACCGAATATGGTCCTGCAGAGCCATACTATTCCAGAAACCTCCACGGGCTGCAGCAGTATGGGTCGGGACAAGCTTGCCACCAGACAGAGTGAAATTTAAGCGTAAGGGAAACTAACCCCAGACAACCTATCTGATTGCCTTCTTCAGTCCTACGACGGACTCGTTTAAATAAGCGCTAGACGCTCCCATTTCTCACAACCGTGTAAGCTGATTATTGCCGTACTTTCTGGAGGAACGCACTGTCGTGATGGCAGAAAAGGCTACACCACGCCGCGAGCACACGAACCGCATAACGCCATGATGCTTACACACGCAGGTGGGCTGGTTACTTCAGTGAGGCCAGACAAAACAAACAAGCCTGATATTACCACATATACAGTGAGGTCGCTGAGCGCGCGAAGCACCTTTCCCGGATGGCTGTCTGTGGAAACTCGACAGTAAATGGAAATGTAGATGTATAAAAAGGGACAGCAGGTGTCTACAAGCCGATGCCTGCCATCGTTGGGGTGGGTGGAGTTCTATGAACAAATATTTAATAACATGCGGAGCGCGAACAGGTGTCAGTCACAAATCCATTAGTTCAACCCACAACAATCACTAGCCAGCCTAAGTAACCTCGCCAAAAGAGAAGCAGCCGTATGCAGCACGCCGTTCAATTACGCTTGCTGTACCCAACGGCTGCAAAATGTGGTGCGGCATTCCCGCTGATCCCTGCAACGCCATGAGGACATACACAATTCGCATTAACCGAGTCTTGATCAACCGCCTGTTGTTTGCTATCCTCGTTCCCCGAAAGGCACATGCCACTCTACATGACAGCGGTGCCCTTCACTGCTGCCTAAAGTTTAAACCAGATCAGTATGTAGTTGTTGCCTCCTAACCCCATAGTGCGCTGGACAAGTCCTGCCTCACAAGCGCACTGGCCCTGTTTCTAGGCCCTCCCTCCCAGATGCACTCTGCGGCTCTGAAACACCCAGTACCAGGATACATCAGCGAGGAGCGCCAAGGATGAGTAGAGATAAAGTTACGAGGACGAAAGTCCTACTTTCCATGTTACTGCAGCTGACAAATATCCACGTGCGCACACACACATTCATGCATGCCTGCCCTCATACAACCTGAAACGAAACAGTACCCATATATATGCCCGGAAAATGAATTTGGTTCCCGTGCTTTTGACTTGCTACAAACTGTTTTGATTGGAATTGTTGAAAAGTGCTAATCGAGTCACTGCTGGCTCCCTAGTTTGAGCTTACTCCCTGGGCAGATGCCGAGTGATCGCAACGCAAGAAAACGCTTCGCAATTTGGGACCGTCACATTGCCAGTGATGTCGGCTCCACCCGCCGCCTCCGGCCCTTCGGCATTGATCTTTTCCACAAGATAACTGCCAACCTACATAATGTACCTGGCTGTTAATATCACATAGAATTAGGTATATGCCACTGCCTAATCGCTGATGCCCCGCACTAGACATTGGGGATGCAAATGTATTGCACCACGCATATATTATGATGCTTTGCAGAACCGGGCTCCGCTTTACAAACATATACGACAAAGCCAAAACACACTTCCTTAAAAGGCACAAAATGAAAACACACAGCGAAAACAAACGCAGCTCTAATTTCACATGACTTGTCACATTTCACGAACTGGTTATGCAAACCAGCACGCACGGAGATACACATCATGCCTGCTATGGCATAAGCTGAAACACAACAGTAGCCACAACCACACACAGAAGATAAATTTGCTTCGGGTGCTTCCCGCGGGCTGCAAAGTGTTCGGCAACTCCTTAACTTTGGCAGCCAATTGCGCTCCTTACATCTGTCCAAAGCTCCGCAAGGCCGCAACCCAAGGCTCCGCCAAACGATGCGCGTACAGATGCGCCAGTACAAACTGGACAACACCACGACGGCCGTATGTTCACGTCCCCTCCACATTCGTCAAATACTCCACATACTCCTGTCGCCAGACAGGGGCAATATCAACAAGGGCAGGTGAGCCAAGCCCAAGCTGTATAGCTACCGCACAACAACGCATCTGGTTGCATGTGAAATGCTTGTCAAATCGCTGCTTCTTGGGCAAAAAACGACGTTCATAATAGGTTAAAGACTTACCTGCAATGTCTCCTCCGTGCGAACAGCGAGCATACTTGCCATTTGCCTCCTCCATCTACGGGGGAGTCCTGCGTACACTTTGCCATGAAATATCGAGCTCGGACGCATTCGTCACATGCGCCTACTCAAACACAGTAGTTTGCCTAATTAAGTTAACGCAGAACAATGTGAACCCATTAATGGTTTTGGCCTCCTGCGCATATGTACCCAGCTTGTTTTGGCAACGCCGTGGACTGCCACCACGCCTTAGCTATAACCGTTATTTGCGGACTAACTGCCACCACACGTAGCCACCCTGGCCGCCAATGCGGCTTAGCAACTGACATAAATCCGCGCGTAGTCGCAGCTGCATCCTGCTACGCACTGCGCTGCACATATACGGCCCTACCAGTCTTGTGTGATGTATATAATGTCAGAGTCCGACTCGCAAGGCCGTACCCTTCCATGCCCACCATGACACGGCCCGAAGTGTAACTGTTGGCACAAATGCAAAGAACATATTACTACGCTGCAGAAGGCGTACTTCCTGGCCAAAATGTCAAACCACCGCAACACCAGCAGAGGCGTCGCCAGCCGCTTATCGTAGCTGATCATAGACGCTCCCACACGAATTGCAAAAGCCCCACGATGGCCGCGCATGCAAGCTTACCGTCTATACGGGTACGCCTATTGAAAGACATAGATAATTTCAACAGCAGCAAATAAAGCAACCCCAAGCTATGTCCTACCTAGAAAGCGATGCAGCTGGTTGCATGGGGGGTCTTCGTCGGAGCGCATCTCGTTGCAAGACCAGTACCACTCGGAAATGTTGAGGGCCTACAGAAAAAACCGCGTGTGCGCAGGTTTAATATCTAAAATCCGTTTTCCCTTTCCCATCTGGATGCATGGATCTGCATATGTACTTTGCCTTGCGATCCTCAATTTGGACGACAACAATTAATCGGCCCTTAACACGTTACACCTACTATGAACGCAAAAAGCCTTAACGATTCTTGGCAAACCAGAAATGCCCTCCTCCACCTGGGTTCCGAAGAATTTCGTGTTAATTAATAGTCACAGAATGGGTTGCGGCTTCCTCGCTATGTAAACGCCCATTGCACTTGCACAATTCCTGACGAAAGGCCCGTCCGCTGCGTCCCGCGCTTCGCGTTCGCCCTTCTTGGCACAACTATTTCGACGCTTCATAAGATAGCCGCTGGCCGCTACCTTGACACCAACCATCGATTAGTCACTCATGCCTTGTACTACGTATTGCGCTCCACAGATGCTGCAACACCCAGCCACTGCAATGGCTTGTAATGTCAGACGCTGTCCCCATACGCTTACGCGCCCACAACCAGCACCAGTCAACCAAAAGTTTAGCCGTTGCAACAACCGACCATATCCGAGTTCCCTGCCACTACGTGCATCCTACCTAAGCAAAGTAGAACCAAGTCCAACCCCAATACCAACTAGAAAGGGGTGAACCCAGGAGCACCCGGAATCTCCGTCGAATAATGTCGTTTCGAAACACCAAACACAATCCGGAAACTGCAAAAATACAGGACATGAATTCCGCGCATGAGCAAAGACGGCCTGCACGAGGTTCAGCTCTGCTAATTACAGAAAACATCTTCGAAAACCCTTTCGCGGGAAGGATTGCTGGAAGCCCCCCCGGGATACGATGATGCACTTCTTCTGTTTCAGGCGCAAAACAGCTTGACTAGTGTCGCCGAACTACAAACTGCCGCATCCACTACAAGTTCCTTCGCACTTGTGTTGGCCAGTAGCTCCTCAATTTACCAACCTGTTCCTCGTACTTCCATGCAGGCGCCGCGCAAATAAGCACAACTCGTAAAGGGCCGCACCGCTGACAGCGTCCCTCTCTTCGCTAGTGCGTTTCTCTGTGAAACGACTATTGCCATACACAACTGTGCCAGTTTCCAACACTACTCAACCTTTTACCCAAATCATCGCGAAGTCGTTGCTGCATCCTATATGCAGCACCAAAACCCCCCGCCCCAGCACAGACCACTGGTTGAGCCAAGCCAACTTCAATACCGCTTCAAACTGCAACTCTACGTACTCTGTGCGAATGCACATATGTATGGCCGCTGTCAGGCAAATTCAAACGTACACGTAGCTTGTGAAAAGAAGAAAAATTTGCCTTTTGTGCTTCTGACACGGTACAAACGGTTTTAAATGCTAAGCTGCCCTCTCGCGCAACGCTTGCGGTTAATTCTGTGCATACTTTCTGTTGCGAATACCGCCTTCGTGACACAACGTGTGCGTAGACGCGGGCACACAGATTGAAAATCCCCATGATGCACGCAGATGCGCCTCTCCTGGTTTCCCCTCGACGGTCTTCCCCACGCTTGTAACAAGGCGTAGCGTATTCCAGTCAGACAAGCATAATAAGCTCAATTTTACTACCACCTAAAATGCGGCATATGTGGCCACACGGGGTGGCTTTGTTGAGCGCGTCTAAGTTGAAAGACGGGCGACAATCAAAGATGCTCAAGGCGTAGAAGATGTACTAAACTTGTAAAGCAAAGTGCGTTGCCTCATGGTCCCCTCATATTTAGACAGAAAAGGAATATGAACCCTTTGCCGCTACACGGCTACCTCGAAACAGTATCCAGTGGCCCACTCACGAATTGCACTTCTTCCGAATAGCCAGATTACCAAGTTTCGCCAAATGGAAACAGCCCGCTTGTAATATGCGTTCCCCGCTTTTCCTACTAGGTTGGAAAGGAGTTTTCGCCGGGGGCTTCAGATCGGCTACATAGTTTTCTGGTCGCGCTTGATAACCAAGAGTTTGTCAGTGAATTATTTGCGCACTAGCTGGCCGAAACGGCACACGACCGCGAAACCAGGGTAGCCACCCGTACACCGCAGCGGTTGATACCGACAAAAAAGCCACCAGATATTGCCTATACTCCTGTCCAAAGATACACAAGCGAACCACACAGAGCAGTGCACCTGGCTGGTGGTCCTCATTGGCAAGCTGTTTCTGGTTGGAAGCAAAGCCATAATCAAAACTATTAACGGCGGGTAAGATGAAACACACGCGTGAACCAAGGCGTTCCATGATATGTTCACCTCTGATGAATATGGAAAGACGCCACGAACACCCTGCTGCGAGAAGGCTAGCTTGAAAGAGTACAAGCGGCACATTCATAAACTGCATATAGTGGGAACGCTGAACACTTCAACTGATTTTGACAAGCTGAACAACGCCATCTGCAATGATTTCTCCGTTCTTGTTGAGGCTGCCCAACGGTTACACCTTGAGATAGAATGTTAGCCTTATTGTGGTGCAGCCGCCATGGGGATTCCAGCGAATCGCGCCGACCGCACCTTCCCAATGCACGCTTTCTTCGCGTCTCCTGTTCATCTCAAAAAATACCCGCCACACATATCCAAACGGATGACGAAGCCACTAGCAATGACACAAATGAGCGGAGGCGCTTTCCGCTCCTACCACGTACTGCGCGGCACCGCACAACAAGGATAATTGTAACTATGCACAAAACATAATTTTGCTTCGAATGTTTCCCAGTTGCAGCAAACTCTTCTAGCTGTTAGGTACCTCGCCTCCTCACAAACCTGGCAGCCTATCATGTGCATACCCTCTTGAGGAACAGGTTCGCAATCACTACGCAAGAAAAGGCTCCGCCACACTGAGCGCGTAGACGCTTGCACACGAATTGCATAACCCTAGAAAACTGAGAAATACACCAACTGAATGCACCAGCTACTGCACGTACGCGTGTCAGCAAGCATACCACTATTTCACCATAGCAAGCCAACCAGGGCCCAGCTCAATACCAAGCGTAAAGCGACGTAGCTGGCTGCGCGGGGGGTCGTCCACTAGTCGTCGCCCCATGGGAAAACCTTAAATAAACAAAAGAAGATTATTACGCAGGGTAACCACAAAACCCTATACTACGTGCGTCACGGATAGAAACGAACAGCTGCTAAGACTCTGCCGCGATATGGCTAATTCTAGGTTATAACCGATACATTTGTGCATTGCGCCTACGCCAAACACAAACCCCCTTAAAAAATTCCCAAAACACTCTGAGTACCCAACTGTAGTACATGGCCCTCTATCTTTTGTGTGACGCAACAGCTACCCGGCAGGTCGTGAGCACCGCGTACCCTTTCCGCGTGCCCAACCCGGAGTATACATTTCCTCTCCGCATTGCCGTCCACGGCTAGCCCTTTGATTTGCCTGCCACCCAGGACAAAAACTACTGCCGTCAATAACCCGGCTGGCCACTAATGATCCTGAACGCTTGAGACAAAATACCGCGTAGTCGCTGCTTCCTGCTACCACGTATTCCTTTGCATACGCAGCCCTTTTAGACCACTGGCATCGTTTGTAATGTCAGGTTCAGTAACAGAATGCACACCGGACAGAGTACGTGTCCCCAGGATATAATAAAAACGAACACAGGGAAAGCTCAACAAGCTCACATTTCTAACAACAATGCTATTACACAAGTCCGCACCCGTGCAGATGCGCAACCACGCTTGCCAACAGATAGCATAAAACACAACCGTGCCATTAACTGCAACAAGCTAGTGATTCATCACAGTGCACACTTGCTGAATACAATAGCAAGCAATCGTTCAGCCTGGGAAGGCTTCCTATCACCGCCGCCGTAGGCACAGGCCTATGCACTACCTTGCCCCGCCATACATGTGCAGGCCCTTTAGCTCTTCGCCAAATACGTCATATAATCCTATAGGCTGATGGTTCTGATGTTAACCAGGCCGAGGGAGCCAAGTTCACTTTCACCATCAAGCCCCGGAAGATGCAGCTTAGATCTAGACGGGCTGCATGGGGGGTTTTGGCGGAATGCCTCAGATCATCAATAATCCGCAATGCTCAAGAAGCATAGGGAACTTCTGGTGCGCATGCGTGCCCTGCCGCCCAAGGGATTTCTCTCCAGTTGCCTCTGTCTTTTACCTTGAAGTCCTGCGAAAACGTTGGCGTAAATGCCGATATCGGACGAAATGAGTGACGTACTCCTACTTGCACCTATTCCGAGAAACTAACAGGTTCGCTGGTTACCCGCCCGCGCTATGTTTCCCCCCTCCGTTTCTTTTACACAACAAATGAGTAGTGAGCTACGGATTCCGCATGCTTTCAGCAAGAATCATTAGCCTCATTAGCCCTCACACCACTCACCTTGGCCGCGCCGCCCGGTGCCACCCGCCCTTCGCTATTCGTTTTCTGCCAACTACTACTGCCGTACATAATCGAGCCGGCCATCAATGCAAACCGGCCTTGGACACAAATTAACGTGTGGCTACTGCGTCATCCTAGCACACTTGCGATGAAAATACGCGGTCTTAATCCACGAACATTGTCTGCTATGCCAGAACTCTCTCACGAACCGATGTCGCGGCGCGGTAATGCCATGCACGGTAGATACAAAACAAGCGAGCGACTAAACCACAAGGGAGGCGAACATTTTCTCCCACAATGTTAGCAAATACGCATGCATGCATGTATATAAACATCCGCGCCTGGAACCGGAGAGCCTAAAATGCATGCGTAAGCACAACTACCGGAAGAATGCGAATGTGATTCGCAATCTTCGGGAGCTTCAGAGCTGCTACGAATGGCTCAGCCCTAAACTTTTCGCGACACGGGCTATTTGGGTTTTGCACACTTTCTGTCCAAAAAGGCGTTTTAAAGCGACGCCAGAGCAGGCTTTGCCACACAAAGACTGTTGGCGCTCGAGCACAAACTGCCTAGCTCCACGTTGCTCACACGTGCATGTCGGCTGGATCTTTCTCAAACACTGCGTATATTCACTGCCGAACGGGAATAATATCAATCAGTCCAGAGACACCAAGGCCAAGCTTAAGCGCATCTGCACACCGATGCAGCTGGTTGCACAGACATCCTTATCGAACAGCTCTGCGTTGGAAGGCCGGCAAAAACAGAATGTTTACGATGCAGAACATGCGAAACCCACATGAACTAACAGCACCTTGGTTAATGTCGCCAAAACAGGGCAGCCGCCTTCACCACTAACCCCAAATTTGCTTGTTTGCCCAGCAGCTGCATAATGGGATCCGCGTTCTGTGTCCGCCTGGTGCGGGCTACTTGCGGATTTATAGGATTCGTGCTCGCTGCACCGCCCGTCGCTATTATCCCCCTTCACAGAGTAACTACCCTCATATACATACCTATCTCGGCCATCAATAGCACTGACATTCAAACACAAATCATGACATAGGACCTGCTGCCTTCTACCATTTCTTACCGCGCATATACATTGACTCGCCAACAAACTCGATCACACTGGATCGCTTGTAATATGTGCGTCTGTCCCGCAAGTTATATCGCGAACGCATACACCACACCGCCACTCTATATATAAAAGGCGTAAAGGGTTGAAGCAAAATAATGTTTTGCTGTTCCGGTAGATGCAGCTCCGTTAAGCTACACAAGACGCACAATCACATCAATCCCCGACGCAGATAGCTTGAAATGAAGCAGGGGCCTCAATATCTCATAGTGCATACCTCCTGCACAAAACGGTGGGTCACCGCAACTCCAGAAAAAGCTTTGTCACATTGCAACAGTAAACGCGTGCACAGGAATTGCATAGCCTCAGCAAACACACACATACTGGTCCCCTTGCTATCCTCCTACTACTGCGCACATCTCAATCGGCAGGCAAGCCCTTTTCCAACCCGACAAGGCTGACTGGGGAACCAACCATCAACTGCACGGATTGCCTACTGCGGTTAATGGTAGTGAATGCTTGACTATGCAGTGCCCACCTCGAACGGCACCGATAGTTGCACAAACTCCGAGTGCAAGCCTATATACCCTAATATCAAAAAACCAGAAACAATTGCATAAACAAAACGACCCTTTCAGTTTGTGTTACCAATAGCCACACAATAAAGTTTCCCGCTTCCTGTGGTGCAAGTGGCACTAGCATGGAATATGCGTTGGCCGCGCCGTCCGGCTCATCCAGCCCTTGGCCATGCACATTTTTCGCTAAAAAATTGGCCCCACACAGAACACAGGCCATCCGCCAATAATGCTACACATTCGGTACAAATAACTGTGAAGTCGCTGCTGCCTAATGCCACGCATTGCGTTGGATATCAACTGCCCCAAGAACGCACTAAATTCACTAGATATGTCAGTCTCTGTTTTACAAACGCAGATCGCAGCGTCCATTCACTTCTTCCTCGCAGATCCCAAGCACGAATACCACTATAGGAATAAGAATTCCCACATTCCCTCACACTGCAACTTCGTGAACTCTCATGCATACATGCACACGCCCATACCTGCCACCAGGGTGCCTGGAACGTAAACATGGGCATTGGCGTGCTGGGCCAAGCGCTTTGCCTGTGAGTGCATACCTCCTGTACAAACCAGCAAGAAATCGATAAGCCAGAGAAGACTTTTTCACACTGCCCCTGTGCGTGCTAAACCACAAACTGCACAATCCCACAATGCCCACATATGCAAAACATCCAGCTCTTCCCTTAATACTGCGTTTATTCCTATGGGCAGACGACGCTTATTAAAGTTATGGTACGGGATGCAAGAACAAGCTAAATACCAATTTCATAACGATGCAGCTAGCTGCATATGGCTTGCCTACCGAACTACTTTTTGTTGGATTGCCTATGAGAATCGATCGTGCACCAGATGGGCTTGGACGGGAGGATCCGTTTCTCACTTTTTTGTGCATATTTTGTTGACGTGCCATAAACGCTTTGCCTCCAGGAGCCAACATCGAACAATAATAGATGGCGAATACCTTTACAATGAGCTACGTGTTCTGTGTTCTCTTGTGCAGAGGGTGTACGCAATTCGTGGGGGCTGCAGCTTGCCCTTTGCTATACCAGCTCTTCCCGGAACAGATCACGGCAGACTTAACCAACCTGGCGGTCAGCACTACTTTACGGTCTACCGAAATAAGCCCTTAGCCGATGCTGCCTCCTAGCACGTATCGCGATGCGCATGCACTGCTTCACCAATTCACTGGAGTCGTCCTTTAAATCTGATTGCTGGTCGCAAGCGCATATGGCAGAGCTAATAGTGATCCAATAGGTGCCAAACAAGGCTGCCACTTGGAAAATTTCCACCTTTGCATACACTGCAACTTCATACGTCCCCACGCAGGTACATATGCGTCCTTGCCATACAGCCTAAAACGAGCCAGTATATGTAACGCCGCCGAGATGATGAATATAATTGGCGTATTTCAAACATGCTGCAAGCCGCTCTACTTGGTAAAAGCGTCCCATCTTCGCATTCATGCTCATTATTACTAGCATGCTCCCTGGCAAACACAACGCCAGAGGTTTCGCCACGCCGCGACCGTGGACTCGCTCCCGCAAACTGCGTCCTTCCACGATTCCCACGCATGTAGGTTCCCTACTCTTCTTCGAAAGAGTGCGTTTATGCTTGTCGACAACCGGATCTGGTGAGCAAAACAAACGAGCCAATCGCACGCTCACCGTCAACGGCATAAGAATGAAGCTTCCGTGATGGGTTGCCCACCCTAATAGCTTTTTGTAGGGGGACGGACCTTCAACAGTGCTCAAGATGCTACGTGCCAGCAAACCGAACGCCTGTTCCCCGTTTTCCTGCATGCTTTTTTGCAGTGGTATGAACATCTTTGCTTGATGTGCCTTCTTTCAGCGACCGTCGGCAAACGTGAACAAATTGCATAAATTCTGAGCAAAAACAACACCAGCAATCTCGCTTACTCAGGAGCATCTGCCCGCTCTGCTCCCTCCACTTGTTCCTCCTCAATATCACTACAATGAGCGACGGGGTACCGTTTTTCTATGCAATAAAACGATGCTGTGCACGCGTACAGTGCCCGCCCTTCGTTCGGACCAGGCATCGCCATACACGACTGGGATGACTGTTAGTAATACTGAGCGATTGACACAAATGAGCGACTAGTCGCTGCTGCGCGCTGCCGCGGAGAGCCTTCATCACCAGTCCACTACGGTCGTTTGTAATGCCAAGCTCTGACACTGAGATACATGTGCCGGCGTCGAAATACCCTGCAACGGTGAATACCCAGGAAAAACGCGATTCAAGCAAAACGGGCTACCGCGGATTGGCTCACGCTGTCACTGCATAATTATCGACACAAGCGTGTATATATCCATGCCTGCCCTCATACAGACTGAAATGTAGCAACACAGATAACAACGTCAAGACAATGCATGTACTTGGCGTGCTGCGGAAATACGACGACCCGTTTAACTTCCTGAACAAAAACTATCGACGCAACGCAATTCCCTCGGTGCGTGTGCCCTTTGTGGAGAAAACGGCAGGCGACCGCCACGCTAAAGAAGGTTTACCACGCGTTCTGCAGACAAATACAAGAAGCTGAGTACTCACTCCCCCATGCCTGCACGTTTCCTAACTCGCAGCTGCGTACTGCGGCTACACCTATCGGCAGATAGATGGAGCCTAGTTAATCAAAGGCAGGCGAGCCCAGTGCGAACTCGATACCAACTACACAGGGATAAGCTGGCTGCACGGGACGCCTTTGTCGGGTCTCTTCTCTCTGGAAGACCAATGCGAGTCGGATATGGTCAGAGCGCATGGAAACCGTCATGGACAAGCAGACTGGTGCCCGACTTCCTGCTTGCATTTGCTAACCGTGTTGAAGTTCTATGAACACTTGGCTTCGAAGTGCCGCAACACAAACAATCAGAAGCACATCCACAAATCACACCTAATCGAACAAGATATCGTTATTAGCTTTTCCTAACCAGGAACCTACTGTGATACAGAAATTGCTCTCCTCGTGTTAAACGAGTGCGACACAGTGAGCTTCGGGCTTCCCGTTCTTTTGTGCACCCATGCGAGTACGCACATTATACGCTTTAAGCTTTGGCTGCGCCTCCAGCTCAGTCCCCGCTTCCCATGGCCGGTTCTTTACATGCCCACTAAAGCCTTCCATAGTCCCTAGGCCGTCAATACTACTAGGCGTACGGTACGCAGCGCCGTGTTATCGCGGCTGCCTTCTACGATGTATTACGCTGCACGTACTGTTTCACCAGTTCATTGAGGTCGTTTGTGGTGTCACATGCCAACTCGCAAAGCACGTACAACAAACAACGCACCCCAGCAAACGCCCATAAACCCCCCGCTAACAAAAGCCAATCACGAGTGCACGGAACACTGAACGATATGTCCAAGTTTTCCTCCCGCTGCAGCTTCGTCAATCTCCATGCACAAACGTATCCGTGAATCTCATACAGGCTAAATAGGGGTAAATTTGATAATAGTGCCTCAGCATTGCTACGCATTGTATTCATTGTTTAACGAATAGCACTGCCGTAGCTACGACTCATTAAATTTAATAGTGTGGCGAAGCCTTGTCTGGCCAGAGAAGGCCTCGCCACGCCACCTAGGCTCGTCCACGCAAACTCCATAACCCCCCGATGCCCGCACATGTAGGTCATTAAGACGTTTTGCCAAAACAATGCGTTTACTGGTGTTGGCAAAAGGATCTGGTCGGGATCACGACAAACACCCGTACCGCAAACTCAATATCAACTGGAAAAGGCTGCTCGCTGCCTGGGTTACCTTTCTCAATTGCTTCCTGTCACGAAAGAGGCCCATAAAGGTTGAAGACGCCCTCAAAACCTCACCCCCGAGCAGAACAGCAGCGAGTGTTACATTTTTCTTTGCGTTGCTCAATAGATACATAGTCTGCTGCGATAGCCTCCGTGTAAACCCCATGCAGATGTACAGAATTCGTGTTAGTCGCATCTTTGGGTGCCAGTGTCTACTTCCTTTGTCCGCAGCATACGACATATGACATGCGCTTGCTGCCAATATTCCTAAAAGTTTAGTTGCTGCTCCCACCCACCCCGCATGGCGCTGCACGTATACTGCCTCACCGATTCGCTGTGACCGTGTGATGTCAGACTTTAAGTTGCAAAACCGTATGGAGGCGCCACTGCCAACTGTAGTTGCCGAAGGACACGGCTAACGCAAAACGAGCTCCCGCCTTCCTAACCACTGCAACGCAATTTGTCTCCAAGCACGCACGCATGCATCCATCCCTGCTTTCGTACAATCTGAAATGCATAAACACTCATCAAAAATATGAATATGCATGGTGTTGTTCACGATTTCTACAAAGTGTCTGAGTTCCTGAGCAAGCCGCATTTCACCAAATCTGGCTCTTGGTACGCGCATACCTCCTGGACAAAACAGCGCGCGCCCGTAACGCCAAAGAAGGCTTCACTTCATTGCACCCGTCAACTGGCGCGCATAAAATCGGTGTCCACACAACGCTCTCACATGCAAGTCCGTAAGTATTTGCCACGGCATCCAACTATCCAAGTTTGCCTGTTGGCTTGCGGGTAATTTCAGCGGGACAAGCGAGCCAATCGCACGCTCAGTACCGAATACAAAACAATGCAGCCCGTTGCACAGGCTACGTTGTTCAAAACCTACGTGCAAACAGACGAGGGGCATACTTGCTCTTTGCCTCTGCTTCCTGTATTGGCGTGGTTTAGAGATTCTGGCTTACGGGAGTCAGTGACAGTCCTAAATGGTTTCTACGCGGAGCCCAAAAGCGCTTCGGTAATTGCGACAAAACAGAAAAGGCAGCACCTGCACTACGGATTCCGGCTTTCCTGTGTTACCAAATAGGTGTGCGATGAGGTTCAGGTCCCGTCGTCCTCTATGCGGGAAAATAAGAATACACACTATTTGCCTTGTCCGCGATTTCCGGTCTAGTCCGCATTTCGCCTTTCCATTTCCCGCAAAACAGCTCCCTCTATGCATAACCGACGTGGTATTCAATGTTCCCCGAAACTTTGTACGGATCATCGCTAGCCGCTGTTCTCTGCTACCACGTATTTCGCTGAGGATGTGCTGCGCTGCCAGCCCATTCAGGTTGTCTGTTATCTCAGGGGTCGACCCGCAAAGGCATGTGGCACTACCGAAACACGCCGCAACAGTAGATATCAAAGAAGAGAACGGCTGAAAGGAAACGAGCTCCCAGTTATCACACACTGCAAGCTCATAAATCAATAACTCTTGCGCATGCAAAACCATGTTTGCTATCGCACAAACTGGAGCGTAGCAGTGCCCAAGATCGTCAAGCGGAGAGGCATTCACAACTGAAGGGCGTCCACCCTAACTAAAACAGAGCAGTATTCGCGCATCGAAAGACGGGTCGTCTACATCGCGGGCTTCAGGCCTGGCCACATAAATTACAGAGCCCCAAGATCCAAATCCAATAGTTCTTTGTCGAATCGTGCGGTAGTTCCTGGTGACAAACATACCCGATTGAAGCCAGGGCACGCGAATTGAGCCCAAGTACAATACCAACTGCAGCTGCCAGAATGGGGTGTCCTTGTCTCACCGCGCATCCTGGGATGGCCAAAAAGACTCGATGGCGCTCAAGAGGGCCTGCTGACCGTCTGCCACTACTTACTGAGATGGAGTGGCACGAACAAGTTTCTCTCCGGTGTCACCATCGAGAATCAGTGACAGGTTCATTATTTGCACTTGCTTCCACCAAACAACAGCTAGCCCTAACACCGCCTAACGGCCTGCATTACGGGTTCCGCTGCAGGTTACGTCATCCAAATGCTTCACAATAAACCGCGGGTTCCACGTACTTTCGTACAGCTGCCATGCATATTTGCACAATTCGTGTTTGCCGAACCGGCCGACGCTCCCTATCCTTCAGACTTCCCATTTTTTGAAAGCATGCGATGAGTAAAGTACATAACGAGGCTTGCGGCCACTAGGAAAAGGCGCTTAGCACAGCTCACAGCATAGTTGTTGCTGTTCCCTATTACGTGTTGCGCTGCACCTATAGTACCCTACGAATCCAGCCCGTCGTTTGTAATGAGGGACACGTCCAGAAACGAATCTCGTCGCGCCATTACACCTCGAAGCCAGCCAAGCTTTACAGAGAACATGGTAAGCAGAACGAGCGGACACTTTTGCGCACTATGGATCTCCAAGCAAACGCATATACATAATATAAAAAGTAGATATGTCCGTACAGGCTGGAACGCCGAGAAGCTGCACTTGCTTGTTGCGCTTTCGACTTTCTAAAATACCCTATATTTTCTTAACGGTGCATCTCTTCATATGCATCCTTCCTGGTAATACCAGCAAGAGATCGCAATGCCAGAGGTTAGCTTGCATCGCACCCGTAGACTAGCCCGCACGATCGGCGTGTCGTCGTGCTGCTCGCGCATGCGGGTGTTCTGGATCTTCGCCAAAAACTGCGTTTACACCTAGCGGCAGACGGAGTTTACCAAGGTCAGGAGTCAGCAATGCTAAGCGCAGGCTCACTGCCAACTGAAAAACAATGCAGTGGGCTGCAAGGGTCCCCCTTTCCAAATCATTGCTTGCTGATAGAGCAACACATGCTGTAAACGTTACTTGAGAGAAGACGAAAGGATTGTTGACCGCCTACGTCTGCCGAGCGTGGTGGTGTGGTCTGGATGTGTTGCCCTGACGTGCCGGAATTTCATGAAAGTTCGTCAAGCATGCACACACTGCATGCACTCTGAAACGGATACCGCTTCAGCACTATCCCGGAAATAGAAGCGCCTGCGTGCACTTCTGACTTCGGCCCTTTTTTCATCCAATCTCTACACCATTATCTACGATTCCAAAGGTTTTATGCATCACAATTAATCTTCCCGACATCCTCGTTGGAAGCTACTTCGGCTGTTGGCCGCCTTCCTGCGTCCATCCACCCCAGAATTAGTACCACTTCACAGAACCGGTCTTGAGTGCTCCTACACGTTCGACACAAAGTGTCGCCAGCCCCTGCTGCTGCCTACGGTGCGCATATGCTGCATCACGTGTCTACTGAGGCCGTTTTTAATGTGAAACGCTGCCTCGCGAACGCATATTGCAGCGCTACAACACACTGCACTGGCGGACACAGATCCAGCGCCACGAAATAAGAGACGCGCCTGCAACGTTTTTGGGAACAACCTTCTAACTAAGTATGCATCAGCACATTGATTCATGTCTGCTCTCATACTGGCTGGAACACGACAGCACCCACAACCGCGCCGGAATAATTAATTTACTTAAAGGGTTTCGCCATTGCTACAAATTGCTCCAATCGCTTACCCATTTGCGTTTCCAAACCTGTCCCCTAACCGTTTGATGCACACCACCCCGTACTCGCCTCTACTCCTTATCGCATATTGCCCTGCGGGGCGCATGCTCCACACATTCACCGACATCGCCGGTAAAGTCGGACAATCTTGCAAGCTCTTGCTGCTACGCCAAAACATTCTGGCTCACTCAAAAACAAATAGAACATGGTTTAATACAAATGACCTCCGCCCCTCCCTGCATTCCACATACTCAACCCTGCACGCACCCACGTATGCAGTCACACCTGCCCCTAGA